>CAIGRF010353507.1:33621-44393 GCA_903798235.1 Fraxinus ornus | reverse complement strand
TGGTATTATTCTCAAAATTGCAACCGACTTTACCCCTTGTAGATACACAGAGAAGTACAAGAAGAATGACTTTGATCTTACATTTGCAACAGTCAAGGCAAGAAAAGTTTGAATGTGTCATTTCTTACAATGATTTGAAGAAAAAGAAATAAAAGTGTATGTTTTCATTTGGCAGGGTGCTGGACATACAGCATCAATGTATAAGCCTAAAGAATGTCTAGCAATGGTCCATCGCTGGCTCTCTAGACGTCCTTTATAGGTATGGGTAGACAGGAATGTTTTGGGGGTGCATTTGTAACATCCCAAATTGTTACTACTAGTTGTTAGATTTAAATTTAGGACTTAAGTGAGCAATTATTAAAGTTTAATGACTTTATTGGTAATTGACCTAGTCTAATGACCTTATTGGTTATTGACCAATAGTTTGAGGACCTAAGTGGAAAGTTATTTTGGAAATTAGATTAAATCATACTTAAAACATATGTAAGTATGCTAATTAGTCTTGACTAAGGATGATTCATTGACCACATGCATTATTCACACCACATTTCAAGTCAAGTTAATTGATTTGACCACGTGATTAAATGTATTAATTTGACCATTTTAATGACAATACACCATTTATGCATTTACCATCCCTAACATCTAGACATTTACTTTTACTTTTCTACACCTGGTCAAGAATTGACCCTATAAATAAGAGACAAATCTAACACTAAACTATCCTCAACAATCATTTACATACTTTCCCTCTCTAGCTCTATAACTTTGTCTCTCCACTTCTTTCTCTCGTCATTTTTATGTTCGTACAATTATACAATCACATGTGAATAATCAACCCCACACGCGGCTCAAGGATCTCTTTCCAACAATAACTCCTTTTATCATTTTGAATTGTCAAGTGAAGAAGTAAGTTGTGCTTTGTGTTTATGGTGGCTAATGTTTATGTATGTAACATTTCTACGACTATGATATGTTTTGGTCCATGTTATGTATGTTCTATTAAGATTTGACTGGAGTTTAGTAGCTCTACTCACGAGAATTTAGCATCACCTAAGTTCGGTTTAATTTTCGTATATCCCTATGCAAGCTATGAATTTTCCGTAGAAATGCGTATATGAATTCATTATCCATGCACGCTTATTGAGAGTTATTCTCACTCTAATATGTCTCTACTTTCAGATAATAACGATTTGAGGAGGTCGGCACGGAGATGGCATATGGTTGCAAAAGATTCAATAATAAAATTCTTATGTTATCAAAATATTATTATTTTATTTAATTTTAAATAATTTTAATTTATTCCTCATTTCAAGAAATGTATTAAACTCATTACATCATTTGAGTTTTTGTAATTGTTTAAATAATTTATAGAATTGTGTTGAATATCTTTTAAATTTGCTTTAGTTTATGATTTAGTGACACTCGAACCGTTAAAGAAAGAAAAATAACTATTTCTTTTCGATAAATGGTGAGTGGACATGGTTAAACCAGTCGAACTGAGAGACCCAATCATTTTACTGGTTGCATAGGAATTACAAGAGATACCCGAACCACGGTTTGATACAACACTTAGATGCCATGGAAAAGATTTACCGAGGGGCAAGAGAATGAATATCAATTTCATAGGCATGAGATCGTGTATCACCTTGACCGAACCCTGCGTCATATTCCGCGATTAACCCGAAACAAAAACCTGAGGAAAAATAGGAGGCGAATCAAGGGGAGGGTACTGGAAGAATTATTAGATGATGCCTAGTTTTCTTTACGTTTAAATTTATGTTCTTAAATTTTTGAATCTCAACTTGTTTGGACACTGGGTATTCTTGGTGGTCCGTTATTTATGTGAACTTATGAATGTTTATGCATAAAACATGCAATTTCTTTATGTTTATTTAATTAAGGCTGTGGCACCCCGAAGCAGAAGGACTAACAATAGCAATAACCAAACCCAAGAGTCCACACAACCTGTTCAGCCTCAGCCTAATACAATTGACCCACAATTTGCCCAGCAGTTTCCCGCTATGATGCAAACTTTTTGTTCAAGCTGCAGTTCCACCACCACCTCATAAATAGCCAACACCACCATTTTTTTCTCCACCTCAACCAGAACAATAGCATGAAGCAGCTCCCAAAACTAGGATCACTACAGCTGTGGTTAAGCAATTCAAGAAACAATATCCTCATATCTTTCATGGTAGTACGGGCCCTTTGGAAGCAAAAGACTGGCTGGTGGGTATGGAGAGAATTTTTAAAATCATTGATCGCCTTGAACATTGTGATATGTGCAACTGTTATGTTATGTAAAGGTGCTAGGCGTTGGTGGGACACCACTGCTAGATTCTTAGTTATGTTTAGATGTGGGATGAATTTAAGGAGGCCTTTCTGAAAAAGTACTACCCCACAAGTATTCGAAATCGGAAGGAGGCTGAATTCCTCACTTTGACTCAAGGCTCAATAACATTGACCGACTACGAGCAGAAATTTGAAGAGTTCTCTCATTATGCTCTTGAGTTTGTGGATACCGAGGAGAAAGAGGTGAAACGTTTTGAGCAAGGTTTGAGGGATGATTCGAAACAGACTGTTATGGTGCTTCAGCTTGAAAACTATCATGATGTGTTGGCAAGGGCACAATTGGCAGATTTCAAGAACCACACAAGTGGGGATGAAATGCAGCATAATGGACAGTCAAATAAGCTAAAACGGATGGATAACAAGGGCAAAGGGAAAAAATATTATGCTAAGAAGAGCAAAGGAAATTCGACATAAAATGGCAATAAGAGTAGTTACCTACGTTCTGGAAAATGCCAGAAGCATCACCAGGGAGCTTGCCTTTTGGGGATGAATTCATGTTTTCGGTAGGGAGAACAAGGACACATGGCTCAGTATTACCCTAACTACGGGAACAACCAGTAGAGGCCATAAGGAAACAACCAGCAAAGGCCATAAGGGAATAATCAGCAGAGACCACAAAGAGGCAATCAACAGAGGACACTGGGAAACAACTAGCATAGACAAGGCCATGCACTAGGCTAGGGTCTATACACTGGCAGGGCAGGATGAGGATCAGAATCAAAATGTTTGGGCAGGTAAAGACCTCATATCTGACTTACTAGCCTATATATTGATAAATTCTGGTGTAACTCACTCTTTTATAGCCCTTAAGTTTGTATGTAAACTGGATGTTATGGTTGAATATGAAAAATTCCTTTTAGTAGTGACGATGTCCACTGGGGATATAGTGAATCACATAGTTAAAACAGAAAGAGTGGAAATTGATGGTAGATCATTGGAGATAAAATCGTATATATTAGATATGAACGAATTCGATGTGATTCTTGGAATGGACTGGCTATCCAAGAATCACGCAATAATTCGTTGCTTGGAGAAAGAAGTGGTTTTTCAAATACTCGAGGAAGAGGAATTTCGATTATCTGTAGCTGGAGGTAGACCCTTACCCCACATCTTGTCTACATTGGAAGTCCGACGAGTCATTTCATTAGAAAACACTACGGGACTCCTTATGTCTGTAATAAATAAGGAAGATAACAATAAATTGACAGTTGACGAGGTTAGGGTGGTATGTGAATATCTGAAAGCCATCATCTAGGAGTTGACTGGCATACTGCCAGAACGAGAGGTAGAATTCACAATCGACCTTACTCTCGGCTCGACACCCATCTCCAAAGCCCCTTATAGAATGGCACCTAAAGAGTTACAAGAACTGAAGGTATAGCTGGAGGAACTATTGGAAAGAAGTTCCATCCGGCCTGGTGTATCACCATGGGGACCACCTGTGCTATTTATTAAGAAGAATGATGGATCAATGAGGATGTGTATCGATTACGGAGAATTGAATGGAGCCACTATCAAGAATAAGTATCGTCTTCCCAGGATTGAAGATTTGTTTAATCAGCTCAACGGTGCAGTGGTGTTTTCTAAAATCGATTTAAGGTTTGGTTATCATCAGTTAAGAATCAAAGCTAGTGATGTATCTTAGATCTCTTTTAGAACTTAGTACAGACACTACGAGTTCTTAGTTATGTCATTTGGGCTAAATAATGTTCTTGAAGTCTTTATGGATTTGATGAACCGCATTTCCACAAGTATTTGGATCAGTTTATTATAGTGTTGATATCCTGATCTACTCAAGAAGTAATGAGGTTCATTTAAGGACTGCGTTGGATGTTTTGAAAAAGGAGAAACTTTATGTCAAGATCAAAAAAATGTGAGTTTTGGTTAAAGCGAGTAGCTTTCCTTGGACATATTATCACGGGTCGAGGGATAGATGTGGACCATAGTAAAGTGGAGGCAGTGTTCAATTTGGTTAAGGCCAACCAATGTAGGAAAAATTAACAGTTTCTTAGGTTTAGTAGGATACTATCGGAGGTTCATTGAAGGAATCTCCAAAATATCAGGAACGCTGACACAATTAACATGCAAGGGTGTAAAGTTTGACTGGACAGAGAGGCATGAATGGAGCTTTGAGGAATTAAAACAAAAGTTGGTGATCGCCCCAGTAGTAACTATACCCAATAGGTCAGGTAGTTTTGTGATCTATAATGATGCTTCGAAGTAAGGTTTGGGATGTGTCTTAATGCAGCATGGCTAAGTGGTTACCTATGCATCGAGACAATTAAAGCTTCATGAACAAAACTACCCACACACATGACCTAGAACTTGCCGTGGTGGTCCATGCATTAAATATTTTAAGGCATTATCTTTACGGAGGTAAATGTGACATTTATACGGACCACAAAAGTCTCAAGTACATCTTCACCCAGAAGGAGTTGAATATGAGACAGAGAAGGTGGCTTGAGTTAGTAAAGGATCACGATTGTGAAATTTATTATCACCTAGGCAAGGCGAATATCGTAGTTGATGCCTTTAGTCGAAAAATGGCAAGTCAATTAGCTATGTTGCCCACGCAGGAACCACTATGGAGATAATTTGAGAGATTGAATCTCGAGGTTGTCACCACACAGCCAGGTGTGGTCGCTCGAGTAGCATCTCTCTCTATCTGACCTACACTTCGTGACAGAATTAAAAGATATCAAAAGGATGACCTGTCTTTTGAGTATATTAAGTCTGAGATTAACTCAAAAAAGCGGAATCTAAGATTAACTCAATAAAGCGGAAGGACTTCACCATAACTGAAGATAAAACATTACATTATCAAGGACGGATGTGTGTATCGGATTTCGAGGAATTGAAAAGAGAGATTCCAAAGAAAGCTCACTCCTCTCCCTATTCAGTACACACGGGAAGGACAAAGACGTATAAAGATTTGAAGGTAGTATTTTGGTGGGAAGGCATGAAGAGGGATATAGCTGAATATATCAAGAAATGTTTAGTGTGTCAGCAAGTGAAGACCGAACACCAGCGACCATCAGGGTTACTTGAACTATTGAAAGTGGGAGCATGTAACTATAGACTTCGTAATTGGTTTTTCAAGGTCAGCAAGAGGTCACGATGCTATTTGGGTCATAGTGGATTGACTCACCAAATCGGCCCATTTTTTACCAGTTCGGATGACGTTTACTATGGACCAGTTCGCGTAGTTCTATGTGAATAAGATAGTATGGTTACATGGTGTATCTGTTTCTATTGTATCGAATAGAGATTTAAGGTTCACATCGAACTTTTGAAAAAGTCTACACCGAGCTATGGGAACTAAACTAAAGTTAAGTACGACATTCCATCCTCAGACAGATGGGCAATCTGAACGGGCAATTCAAACATTGAAGGATATACTTCGGACATGTATACTCGAGTTTGGAGGACAATGGGATAAGCATTTACCATTAGTTAAGTTCTCATACAATAATAGTTACCACACTTCAATTGACATGGCATCATACGAGAAATTATATGGGAGAATGTGTAGATCACCAGTTCATTAGGATGAAGTCGGTGAGCGAAAGATTTTGGTGCCAGAGATTATTGAACATATGGTGCATGCAAAAATTTGCACCAGCATGAAAATTGCCTAGGATAGACAAAAGAGTTATGCAGGTAGAAAGATAAAAGGTCTGGAATTTTCAGCTGGTGATAAGGTATTCCTCAAAGTGGCACCAATGAAAGGAGTGCTACGTTTTGGCAAGAAGGGTAAGTTGTGACCAAGGTTTATTGGCCTATTTGAAATCTTACAACGTATCGGGAACGTCGCATATTTGTTAGCGTTACCTCCAGAACTTTCAGTTGTACATGATGTCTTCTATGTGTCAATGCTTAAGAAGTACGTCCCTGATCCGAGTCATGTGGTCAACCATTAATCTATTGGATTACATCAACGTTTAAACTATGAAGAAGTACCAATAAGAATTGCTAATCAGAAATTTCAAGCCTTTCGAAACAAAGTGATCCCGCTAGTGAAAGTACAGTGACGTAATCACTCAGTTGAAAATGCCACGTGGGAGCGAGAGGTGGAAATGCGGGCCAAAAGTTTACTACTAGTTGTTAGATTTAAATTTAGGACTTAAGTCCACTATTATTAAAGTATAATGACTTTATTGATAATTGACTTAGTCTAATGAGCTTATTGGTTATTAACCAATAGTTTGAGGACCTAAGTGGAAAGTTATTTTTGAAGTTAGATTAAATCGTGCTTAAAACATATGTAAATATGCTAATTAGTCTTGATTAAGGATGATTCATTGACCACATGCATTGCTCACACCACATTTCAAGCCAATTTAATTGATTTGACCACATGATTAAAGGTATTAATTTGACCATTTTAATGACAATACACCATTTATGCATTTACCATCCCTAACATCTAGACATTTCGTTTCACTGAAACACATGGTC
Organism: Fraxinus ornus; assembly: GCA_903798235.1. Classification (NCBI taxonomy): domain Eukaryota; kingdom Viridiplantae; phylum Streptophyta; class Magnoliopsida; order Lamiales; family Oleaceae; genus Fraxinus; species Fraxinus ornus. The sequence continues at coordinate 37,580 of CAIGRF010353507.1, read as the reverse complement.
ATGAATTTACCCTATAAATAGGAGACAACCTAGCACTAAACTACCCTCAACAATCATTTACACACTTTCCCTCTCTATCTCTATAACTTTGTCTCTCCGCTTCTCTTCCTCTCGTCATTTTTATGTTCGTACAATTATACAACCACACGTGAATAATCAACCCCACACGCGGGTCAAGGATCCCTTTCCAACAATAACTCATTTAATTATTTTGAATTTCGAAGTGAAGAAGTAAGTTGTGTTTTATGTTTATGGTGGATATTATTTAAATATGTAATATTTCTACGACTATGTTATTTTTGGTCCATGTTACGTATGTTCTATTAAGATTGGACCAGAGTTTAGTAGCGCTACTCATGAGAATTTAGCCCCACCTAAGTTCGGTCAAATTTTCGTGTCTCCCTATGCAAGCTAGAATTTTCCGTAGGAATACATATATGAATTCATTATACAAGCACGCTTATTGAGAATGATTCTCACTCTATTATGTCTCTACTTTCAGATAATTGACAATTCGAGTAGGTCAACACGGAGATGGCATATGGTGGCAAAAGATTCAATAATAAAATTCTTACGTTGTCAAACTATTAATATTTCATTTAATTTTAAGATATTCCTCATTTCAAATAATGTGTTAAACTCATTACATCATTTGAATTTTAGTAGTGCTTAAATAATTTATATAATGGTGTTGAATATCCTTTAAATTTACTTTAGTTTATGATTTAGTTACACTCGAATCATTAAGGATTAGGGTCACCACAACATTTGTGCCCCTAATTCATCAATCATGTTGGAAATTACTTCTCTTTTGCGCTATAAAAATTGTGGTGCGTGAAATTTATTCGGTATTAGAGAATTACAGTTCTCCACGGTATTGCTTCTCTTATGTCATTAGCTTTTGGTACTTACGTATGGATGGATTGTATAATGCTTTTTTGTTTCAATCATGCAAATCGGGCTCAGTTTCAACCAAAAAATCAAACACCAACCAAGTGGGATAATACACGGATCTTTTCAACATGTTCAACATGCAAAGAACATTAGAGTAACAGCAAGTTAATCAAGAAAATGGTTAACATATACAACCAATGCATAAAATGATTCCAAGAAAAGATCTCACCACAATTATAATATCATATTTCCTCTCATCGACAACCATAATCACTTGATTGGTCACTCACCATACCTAACTAGTAAACCACAATAGATTCTAAGTCCATGGAATGTTCCTCTATCACTACCTAAGTCCATGGAATGTTCCTCAATCACTACCTCACCTCTCTCAATTTAGGTAGATTATGGGTTTCCACCTAAAAGAGGTGATAGGAGTATCCTCCTCTCACTCCACCCGATTAGGATTCTTAACAGATAGAGGATTCCGAAAATTTCATTATATCACATCTCGTTATCCAAATGTTATTCTCTGTACCCCTTTACATAGTATCAATGCCCCTCATGCATATATACTCTATATTATTATTGATATACTTATTGCTAATGCACCTCTAAAATGATAACATACCAAGTATCAATCATCACAATAATAATCCCAACCACTATACATGCAACACATTACACTTGGTAATATGATCACTCTCAAATTCATGCAAAAAATACACATCAAACATAGTGAAATGTAGCATAAATAATTAATTAAATCAACCAATCATTCATGCAAATGGGATTTTACATAGATGCAAAAGCAATAATCAAGTTTATTATCAATAAACCTCACTCGAGTGATAACTAAACCCAGTGAAAACATTTGCATCCCCTCTCACCTTATCTTTTCATTTATCTTTCTTAAAACTGCCATCTATAGATTTTGAAACATTTTTTTGAACCAAAATTCCTCTCATTTTCTGTTGTCAAATAGAAAATTCTCATTTTCTATTAAAAATCTCCAAATGAAAATGTGTGGTCATTTTGATCACAGAACAACCAAAAAACACAGTTATGTCACACAAAGTACCCCTAAAGTCGCATTATATACCGTTCTAAACTCTAGGGTTTCGTGAGATTCGTGATCTCAGATCAATAGAATGGTTAAATAGGTAAAGCTTAAATGTTCTAAGAGAATAATCAATGCAACACAAAGTTACGTAAACAAAACCAATTTCTCACTCTATACAAATCTCACACAGTAACTTAATTACTAATTATATCAAAGAAATAATAAGCAACTTTTACCAATTAAACTTAACACTTCAAACATAGCAAATAATTCCTAAATTCTAGTAATATGAAATGGTTACCCTACATTGTAATCTCAAACCTAATGGCCAACCCATACGATGAGAAATTAGTATGAAAATTTTAAAGTAATAAGCCAATTCACCGAGCAGGCCAAACCTGTAAGTTTGCAGAAGTGCAAATTTACTACTTTAGGGCCACCACTATTCGTCATAAATCTTTCAACAATTGCAGCAACCAAAGAAACAGCATTCGACACCGAATACTGAAGGGCAAGATCGTCCAGAATCACGTTGCCCAAAACTGAAAACAAGCTCCACCACAAGGTATCCAAACCTTCAAGGAGAATACTGTCTTCGAAGATCGTCACCAGAATCCCTACTACATGCTCGCATGCAGTGCATTCTCTTGTACATGTACTGCTCACACTTTGTTGTATCAGAGCCCCACATGTCACGAGTAGTGGCCTACAGGGTACGCCTCATTGTCCTGAGTTGGAATATGGTCTTTGTTTCTCCATAATGTCTATGGAGTTGCCAGAAGCTGGAATTTTCATGTGATCAAAAAAATTCAACAGATTTTCTTTCTTCTCTACACAGTCGGTTTTACCCCCTTTATAACACAAATTCAACATTATTTTTGTACACCCAATAGCTCTAATACCCTTTTTCTTGAAAATTAACATCAAGATCTTCAATTGTGCAAATCGGGCTCAATTTCAACCAACAGATAAAACACCAACCAATTAATGTCTTGACCCAAATCCAAACCTCACTCGTGGTTGCCAAATAACATTAACAACAAAGTATAATATGGTGGCTACAATAACATAAAGGGAGAAAAGGAGAAAGAGACTAAACAAATCTCTCAATTCCACAAGATATGATTGTAAGTGTTATGCCCTATGTCCAATCAACTTTGGACATAAGCACTTTTAATGTATATAACCGATGCATATTTATGGTAACATCTATTATTTAATCAAATTAATATTTTAATTAATTAAATAATAGAATCCGTAGATTCAAGTCTTGGTGATTTGTTAATCACAATGAGTTGTGATTGTGAGATACAAATTACTTATGATTGAATCTTAAATCGTCCGTGGTCGTATGTAATAACGAGATACGGATATTGTTATTACTGATAGACCATCACGTGTGGCATTTCTTACTTATGAAATAAGTAATTGATCACACAAGCTAAAGTGTGAAGACACTTGGATGAACACGTGAATGTTTTGTTATAAAACAAAACATTGGAGACCCGCTGAGAGATTCCACATGGAACACTATCTGAGTGTCAGTGGTTAATCTCTAACGTTCGGTAGTGGAATTGGTCCTTTGACTTGAGGTTATCATAGTGCCTTATATGAGGACAGTCATGCTTTGGTGATGTCGGATGTTGCTCTGTCAAGGGTCGCTAATACGGCATCGTTCGGGTATGTCGAGAATCGTATGAAGGTTGTGAATGATCAATAGATGATTCGTCATTCTTAGATAGTAAGAGATTGTGATCTACATTTCATCCAGTTAAGTTGATAATGAAATCCTTGGCCAAGGTGAACTCATAAGTCGAAAATGAGTTTTCGACTTACGTTGACTTAACAGTAGGATAAAAGACATGATCGATAATTGAGATTGACACATATCCATATCTCATAATTGATCGGATCATATTGACGAAAGGATTATAGTTTCACGGTAAACGAACAAGTTTGGTTTGTCATATCATATGACATTTCCCGTCACATGTATTGCCCT
>CAIGRF010353507.1:0-15657 GCA_903798235.1 Fraxinus ornus | reverse complement strand
AACGCAAATTATATCGAATTAAGCCATATTTCAACATATCAATCGACAATAGTCCATGTTATGTGACATAAATAAGTTCGCAAAACACACTTATCATCAATCATCAAAGTAATTACAAGAACATAAAATAGTTTATTCAACATCACACTGTATGAAAAATCGGAAAGAAGATGGAAAGAAATCTTAAAAGTTTTGAACGTCTTCAATGGCTCCTTGATCAACCTCCTTCTATTCTTCTTCTTGTTGTTCAACCCAAGAAATTATTGTATGAAAGTCTATATGAATGCATTTTCTAACAATCTTCCTCAAAGTTTCAAAAGAATCAGTGAATTGTGGATCAAACCTTTCTTGGCTCTCTACCTTGAAAGATCTATGAATTTCTAACCCTTAGAGCCTCATCTGGCTTGAATAATTTGTGTATGATGAATCCCCACAAGCCTCCTTTAATAGTTGGATGAATATATTTATTTACATGCCCCAAGATTAGCTTAAAATCTTTGTCCAAATTCGTTTCCAAAAAGAGGTTGATTCAAAATAAGAAACAAGATAATTTGTGTTTTGTATAACCATGTTATCGCGTGGTACAAACATTTTCGATTGTATAGGTATAAACCAAAATGTTAAGTCATGGAGATTAACTTATTTCTATTGCATGTTTATAAGCCATGCGATCTCAAGACTTCATTTTTTTCTATTCTAGATTCATTCAAGTTGGTCCCCATTCAACATATTTCATGCAGTCTTGGTCCCTTTCAAGTTTCGTCCAACTTTGGTCGTTTTTCATCCTAAACTTCAATTTTGATGTTGAAACTTCCAATATCAGCAAGATTGGTCCTCAAAACTTCATAATCATTCAAAATTGGTTTGCCTCAAGTTATGAAAATTTGTAATTTAGTCCCTAAACTTTCCAATACTTTAATTCGACCCCGAGACTTATGAATCACCGATTGCTTCATTAATTCTTCCAATTGGTCAAATGCAATCTGTTTGATTATCAATTGATCACAATCAACTCCAACTAGGCTATGATTTCAACTTTTACACACCAATTGCATCTAAATGCATCTAAATGCATCCAAATTGGAATTTTACCTACATTTAATCATATTTACACTAAATTAGGTAGATATCTACTCAATATATCAATATATAAACAAGTATGAGAGCCCAAATAAGTGCATAACATGCACTTATCATGATGCAAAAGGATTGGAGCACGATTTTCATGAATTTTAATATGTTTTGTATATTTTTAATTTATGTACTTAATTTAGTTAAGGTCAATTTGTGCCATTTTTCAAGAATGCCTTTAGTAGATGGTCCAACCAATGAACTGAATTCAAAATCCCGGGAACGCAACTAATTGTTTTATCTACAACCTACTGAACACTGAGCCTTGAGCCGAAATGATATATTTTGTTGGTTGAAAGTGTATTGTCCAATGATTTGTTGACCAAAAATCAAGTCTCGGCATTATTCAGCGAATTAAGGAGTCTTGTTTGTAAAATATTTGTTATTCTCACGAAGCATTAGCGCTATTTGACTATGTTATCAATTCTTACAATTTCTTTCTTCTGACTACATCGTTTTAATTAGCATAACACAACGATATTCATGATACTTTTTATTTTACATCATAAGTTATTGGGGATGGATAGCTTAAATTAAGACAAATGATCACAATTTGCTTAACCAACTTATTCTTCTCACCATGAAACCAATAAACTAATTATAAGTGACAAATTGATCTCATAATTTATTACATAAATTATTTTGAAAAATGAGTGATATTTATTTGTTTAATATTTATTGTATTATTAGTTTATTACTGTTTCATTTCTCTAAAACTCTAAGTGTNGTTTCATTTATCTAAGTGACTAAATATTAAAAGTAAGCATTTTCTCATTTACACACATTTATTCTTCTATATTAAATGAAATTAATAGCGATCTATATTGCTTGATTACATTTAAAAATTGAGCTAATTTCACCAATGACCACTAAAATTTGTAAGAAATTTCAAATCGGTCATTAAAAAGATTTCTCACTTTGTTATAATGGATAGTCACTCATTTAATCATTCATAAATCTAACATGTTATCCGACATTAAGCTATAAGGTGCCACCCTAAAAGAAGAAGGAAAAAAAAAAAAGAGCCGGCTCAGCTCGATCCGCTAAGGCTCGGGCCGAGCCTCATTTTTTTGGCCGGGCTCGGTTCGGCCCAAAAAAGCTCGAGCCGAGCCCGAGCTTTTTTTTCGGCTCGGGCTCAGCTCGTTGACATAGCTACTGGTTGATGTCTATGACACCCCAGTGGATGAACAAAATCTTTTTTTTCCTTTCAATTTAGAGGTTGAAAAACATTCAGGTGATAATTATTAAAATAGTCCCCTGATATTTTACGAGGAACATTATGTCAAAGAATAATATTAAAGATATATGGCTATTATGGTCTTCTCCAACATTGATAGGCTATTATCCATGCTATGAAAGGAGAAAAACTTTTAGAGTGGTGTACAAATTTGAGTAGCAAGTTAATAAAGGTAAACCCAATACCCGCGGATTACCCGGGTAGGGGATAGGGCAGGAAACTTCGCCCCAGATCGAGTATGAGATGGGTACGGGTAACAAGGGCCTCATCCCGTCCCTTTTTTTTTTTTTTTATTAAGAATTCAAAACTTGAAATTAAAAACTCCACAAATCGTTATAATAGACGACACAACTAATATTATATAAGAAATATGACATAATAAAAGTTTTAGTTTACCAAATGTATTTGAGTAATTTAAATTTTAAAAATAAATTAATTAAATAAATATTAACAAATATATTATTGTCACACTTTAATGAATTGGGGCAATAAAATGAATTACTAAATAAATTAAACAGGTAGTAAACTACCTCACCCCGTCTTAAACGAGTAACGGGATAGAAAATTACCCACCAAGGGCGAGGGCGAGGGCGAGGGTGAGGGTGAGGGTGAGGGCGAAGGCGGGGGAGGTTGCCCTGATCCCAACCCATCACATTGTCATCCCTAATCTAGAAGCATACTTCAATTGTAAACATCCCAGAGGACCATACTACAATTAAGATACAAGGTGCTAATGAAAATTGATTTCCAACAACTACAAGCAGGAATTTCTAAAAGAAAATGGTACACACTCAGAGAAAATTGTCGGGATGTTATGCAATATTATGTCTATGGGTCCGTATTTTGATCGTGAACTTAAACATGTCATATATTATCTGCAAACGATAATCGAATGATAATGATAATGTAAGTTGAAAATAATAATGCAAGTTGAGAATGTGCTGAGGAACACCACGCTACTTCTAGAATGATAGAATCCATCTACCGGGATCGACATTTAAGTGTTGGGATGTTGTGCAGTTTTTCTCGACATAAGGATCCGTAATTTTTATGCGAACATAACGACCAATAACGTCTGCAAACGATAATGAAGAAAATGATAATATAACTTCAGGTTTTACAACGCCATGGTGGGAACATTTAACATACAACTTCGACCACTTCCGAAAATAAAGCTCGTTTACGTCAGTTGTGTTACAGTAGGGTTTGAACATGTGGTCCGGTGATGACCAACTCTACCATAGCAAGTGCATTTCTTGACTCATGTGGTAGACTTGTATTTGGATCGGCACTAAAATGGAAGTAGTTTTGTCCCCTCTCCACTTCCATTCGTCATCCACATGAACAAATGTTTTCCCATGCGACACGATGATTCTCAAAGGATTACTCGTACTTGAAATGTTGGGATTGCAATAGTAAGAATTTCACACAATAAATATGTCAACATTTAATAATATGAAAGTGGAACTTTCGAACATTTAAATCCATGCAATAGCAAAAGGTGAAATCAAGGGTTTCAACAATTTTCAAGTATCGAATTCGATAGTTAAATTGTCTATCCCGATGGTTTATAAATGTCGATTTCGACAGTTCACATGTCTAACCCGATAGTCTCAAGTTAGCTATTCGACATTGGCACTGTAGGAACTGCCGGGAAACTTGAAAACGTGTATTTGGTACATTTAAAGAAATTATTCAAAACATTAATAGTGATAATCAATTCTCAACTACAACATGAAAACATCTTCCCATTAATAAATAACTGAATGCTTCATTAAATATGAATCCTTCATTTTTGTATGGGATATTGGTATTTTTATCCTTAAACAATATTTCAAAAACCAAACAAATCAATGAATAATAGGTTAAAAAAATTTTCTCTCATTACATTTAATCATATTTTATTCAACATCTAAAAAATAGCAATGTATAAGATAAAATTATAAACAATTTGTAATTACTAACCTCTCAAAATGGATGATGAATTCAATAGTAATGTATTCTTGATCAAGAAATGAAGAAGATGTAGAAGAAGTTATAGTTTTTTAATGGGAAGAAGATATGTGGTTATCTTAATATTTCAAATTCTTTTATCTNGCAATGTTTATAATATATAAAATAATTCATCACATCATAACATTAATGACATTCAAATCAAACATTAAATGCTCCTAAAAAGGTGTGAATAAGGGTAATATGGACAGTTCAACCAAAAAGTGAAGTATCTTACCACAAGTATGAATAGATATGACTAGTCCATTGTTGATTATTACTCTAATAATAACTGGAAAAAACAAGTAGAAAATTTTATTAGTAAAAAGATTAAATTATTGAGTACGGATAATGGATTAGAGTATTATGGCAAGTTCTTATGTTCCAAAAAAAAATTGGGATGAAACTATCTTTACAGCTGGTTATTGGGTTAATTTTATTGCATCTAATGCATTAAATGGTGATATTCCTCACAAAAATGGTTCGATAAATGTTCTAATTATTTTATGCTTAGGACTTTTATTTGTGATGTATTTTCTAATCAAAGTGAGGAAAAATTTGAATGTGGAGCTACAAAATATTTTTTTTTCTAGGTTACCCTCAAGGATTTAAGGGATATAGAATTCGAGACAGAAGCCAAAAGGAAGGTAAGATCAATGTGAGTATAATGTCACATTTAATGAGGGTCAATTGTTGGGTGAAATATGGGGAAAATTGAGCCCTAAGCCTCTCGGGTCCTTGCTTGATGTGAAATGTTCTCCTTTTGTGTATAGTTTTCAGTGTGTTGGCTTTAGATTTGTTTGATTTTGTGGGTAAATGTTTTACGCTATGAATGGTTGATCCCACCTCAATGATATTTGTTAAGGAATATATATCCCACATCGAATAAAGACGAAAACATAGAGCAGTTTATAAGAGTTTGGGTTACCCATCTTAATAAGGTTGACATTTTAAGATGGAACCCCACAAATCTTAACATGGTATCAGAGTCCATAATGCTCCAACGAGCGATTCGATCCCGTTAAGATTCTAAAATGAGCACGTAAATTTCAAGATTGGTCTGTTCAAATGAGCCACCATCTTGTGGGGGCGTGTTAAGGGATATATACCACACATCGATAAATGATTTTGACACAGACCAATTAATAAAGATTTTGGGCTACTTCTCTTAATAAGGTTGACCTTTTAAGATGGAACCTCAAATCTTAACAATATTAAACTTAAAATGATATGCACAAGTTTACAATATTAGATTATGATTTTTTTCATGTTGAAGAAGTAGGGTATCATGTTGCAATCAAGAAGTAGGGTGTTAATATATATGAAGTGTTTCCTTGTGAAATGGACTATAGCGATTGCAATGGTTGGTGTTAATATGCCTAATATCACATGAGATTCCTTCACTTTATTCATGTCGTTATCTTTTTTATTTTTTTTTTTCTCAACATATCGCTATACCTTTTTCAAATACAAGTTCGGAAAATCCTTGTGCATATGGACATATTTGATACTGTACCTAAAAGTACATTTTTAAGTGCGTATTTGATAGCAAAAAAAAAAAACTGAATTAGTCGGTTTTTAAGACGGGCAAAGGAGCTAATCGTCGTTCAATTATGCAGCGAGGGTGCAGAGAGTTGAGTGTGCATATTGTGTTTTTGTGTGTGTATATATTAGCCCAATAAGCTGAGCATTATTAAAATGAAATATGACATAAGTAGACCCTACAAAAATATGAAAATGAGATTTTCACAATCTTTTACAAAATTTGTTTCTTCAAATCACTTTTTTTCTTGTAAATTTCAAAAGTAAAAAATATATTGTTCTACGGATCCAGGACCGGATTACAAGTCGGGCTAATACGTAAAAAAAAATAAAAGTACATAAGAATTTATTTTTTTATTTTTTTTACATAAAAAAATTCAATGGACTGGGGGTTGGACCCCGCCGATCCGTCCCTGGTTCTGATCCCGAATTCTCATAACGTTAAAAGGCATATTTATCTTAATTATGATAATTAAAAGTGACTATTTAATATTGTGTGCTAAATACGATATTAATGATTTTACTTCTTTCGGCTAGTCAATTAGTATGCTGCCAATGATTTCTTGTTCCTAAAAACCATGTAACTAATCGTCAATGAGAAACGCCCCTTGTTCCGGCTCAATGACCGGGACAAGGACGGGGGAGCCACCCCTATTGGAACCGACAGAGAATATTTTACAATAAACTAGAAAAAGTCAAGATTTGAGAATATTGAGGCATATTTTTCAACTTTTACAACCTTTTCATTCTCATTTTATAATGACATAAAAATATAAATAGACCCTACAACATGTGCAAGTTGCAATAGACTGTAGACATTACCTAAGCTTTTGCACATGATTTCTATGAATTTTAACGTTAACCCAAAACTTTCCAAGTTTTTCCAGTCAAAATAATAGGAGAATACAAAAGGGAGAAATTAATATTTTCTTATTTTGCAAATCGCCTATTATTATTCTAGGAAGATATCTTAGTTCCATCAACTTAAAAAATAAAGATATTTGTCTGTACTGTGATAGAAAACATGAATGAATTTGAAGGACAAATATGCTAAACACCATGAAGATAGCATTGGATGATGGGTTGCAAGCATCATTACTTTTGAGTTCTTGTTAGAGTTGGAAACTCTAGTTATATTTAGGAATTTGACTCTAAATATTAGTTTGAGAAAAATGAAAAAAAGGGTATCTTGAGTCTTGACTAAGGGTGGGCAATTCAACACAAACCAAATCAGAACTAATTATTCTGGTCCGATTCCAGAAAAAAAAAAATGTATTCAGTTTCTAATCAATTTGCTTATATGCAAATAGAGGAAGACACTCATGAAGTGGACGAATTCGGTGAAGAATTATTACACGGAGCTGAGGGAAATTAGTCCATGAACTAGATTGGAAAAGGAAAAACCTTATGGTACACTGTCTAGGAACTGAAATCAAGAATCGATCGGATCATGGATGGATAGTTCTTGATTCTTGAACCAAAATTATAAATACTCAACTCTGGAACTGAATTTGTCTATTTTTATTTTAAATTTTAAATTTTTTATCGTTTATTCACCCTGACTGAATAACTCAATGGGATGCAAATGAAATGATATGGAAAGAAAAGCCGACAATTTTGATTATTATGCTATCTTCAGTTGAATGAATTTACGTTGTTTTTAGCATTTGTAGAATTTAGTACTTCTTTATTGTTGATTTCTAGTTTTTGATTTGTTCTTATGTAATCTGGTATTTATGTCTACTAGATATTGGATGATTTTTGGTTGCACATTTTGCTGCATATTAGATGCTATTAAGTTAAATATTGAATACTATTTGGTAGCATGTTTGCAGTGAAATAAGAAAGTGATGAAGCATGTAATTAACGGCATATTATAATTCTTCTAATTTTGATAGATATTGAGAAGATAATTTATATTGTCAGCTCAAGATTTTTTTTAAAATTTCATGGATAGAATTGAACCCGTACCCAAATTACGGTTTGGATTGGGGTTCAAATTTGGTTTTCAGTAATTACGTGAACTCAAATGATTTCTATTAAAATTAGAGTGGCCCGAATTTTATTTTGAAAATGATTGAAAATTCTAATTAAATGTTTTTTGAAATCATATTCGAAGTCTATTTAACAAATTATAATTGAAGTTCTATTTGAAAATCCAATTGGGAGATGAAATTTGTATTTGACTTTAAGAGGATAAGATATGCATGGGTAGGTGCAAGTTTAAAAATTATAATGAAATAATAGCATCGAAAAAGTTACAATATTAGCATAACTAAGAAGCAGAGACGTAAAAACACAAGTTCTAGTTTTATTATACATTTCCTTTTTCTTTGTATTCTCCATTCCGAGATGGGTAAGTTTTCTTTTATTCCTTTAGCTTGAGGTTAGGTTCGCTCCTCCTAAAATTTTACTATTTTATTTTCTATTATGTCATCATTTGTGGTGTTAAATAAAAAAAAAAATACATAAAACAACTAGGCCAAGAAGTGGATAGTGTTAACTATATTATTTAAACAAACATTCTCGTAGTATGCTTGAATGAGTTATGGGGAAAGTATTTGGTCTTAAGGTGAGGATTCTAATTGAGCAGTGTGATTAAATAAGACATGATCGATCTTGAAATTGAGTTTTTTTTATGTGATATCTAAAAAATTCACCTTCCTTCATTTAATTATGAAACACGCGTAAGAAAATGAATCTATTACATTGTTCATTGACTATAAAACTTTGTGCGAGCCCCACCCTTGTGTGAGTGTTTGTTACATTTCTGATGATTTTGTTTCTGTACGTGCAACACATTTATATTTTGAATCTCTCCTAACAAAAATACATAGAATTATAATAATGATAATTCAGATGTTGACATGGATGACATCGAACTATTGCATTATACTCTAGTGTCTATCCCAATTATTTGTTTGTGTTTCAGAACAAGTCGAACTCTCAAAAAGAGTAGTTCCAATACTACATTAATTTTGAAAAGTTCTATCAAAAGTGTCATGTGCAAGCAGCTTAATTCATGAATTAGGGTGTGTTTGAGCCACATTATTTTAGAAGAATGTATTCTGGAATAATAGATTGATGGAAAATGTGTAATTGAAAAATAAGGAAAAGTTATTGATGTGATGGAAAATATTATTTTATTGAAAAATATGTGGTTGAAAATGAGTCGAAAAATGAAAATGAAAATTTTAAGGTGGCTCTAATTGGGGCTTAGNTTGAGACCCACCCGTGTACCTATGCCACATGGAAGTGTGAGAAAATGTACATGCCCTCTTCTTTCACTACCTCAGTTTTCCACTTATTTTAATAAAAAGAACTGGTAAAATATTGCAATTGCCAACTCCTCACGGCTCATAAACTCTTATCATAATTTTGATGGACACATTGACAACCATACAAGCTCTTTTGGGCTGTCTTCTTTTTGGCATTCTATTAAGGGAATTAGTTTACTTGTAAAAGTGTAAAACATCTTTTTCTTGGATCTGCAATGATTTCCACCTTTTGCATTGGTACGGGTTTCTTGATTTATTGAATATTATGTGGGGTTGTTGGGTTTCTCTTTTTGTTCGATATTGCTTGGTTTTGTTCTGTGAAACCCCATCGAAATTTGTTTGATTTGATTAAATGAATTGATATCGTGTACTGGGTTTTCTTGTTTTTACTTAGAAATTTGAAGAAAGTGCACAATTGGGCAAATCTCTGAATATTTGGAGGAATTATTTGTTATAGGAAGATACAACTATCAGGTTTTGAGGTTTTTTCGCCCTTGAATGATGCTCGAGTGATTGAGTTTGACTTGTAGTTGAAGATTATTTCTACTGATTGAAATGATTACATGAATTTGGGATTGGTCAAATCTGCTTTATACCGGTTTGGTCATGTTATAAAGGGTAGACGAACATATAGAAATCTGGTTCATCCAATTTGTGTGCTCAATAAAATTGGTTTAACATTGGTGAGTCAACACCGGCCGGAGCATTCAAAGATGGGCTTCTAATCTAAGACAAGGGTGGAGAGATACTAGAAGGAATATATACATTTGGGAGTTTTGGACTGTTTGATTGAAGAGAGGGAAGTAGAAATGGCTGCCAACCTTTTACACTCGCTGACAGATGAAAATCCTGATTTGCAAAAGCAAATAGGATGTATGACAGGCATATTTCAAATGTTCAATCACCATCAAATTCTTACGGGACATCACATCCCGAAGAGGCTCCCTCCGGGTAAATATTCATTGAAGTAATGTTTCTTGACTACAATCTTGTAGGATTTATTATGTGTTTAGTTCGAAATTCTATAACCAGTTTACAGCATCTATTGAGTTCATGAACATGACCAATATAAGAATGAAGCAGTGTTTAGACTTTCTAAATCATATGTAATTGACATTACTATTATTTGCCAAGTTGTTCAAATACCTGTCCCCTTGTCACAGAGACTGTATCACTGATTTTTCTATTTTTACAGGAAATTCCCAATTCAATAATGGAAATTTGGAGAGAGAGACTAATAACGTGCATCAAAGATCTGTGATGGTAAGAACTGTTACTTTTATTTTCTACTCGTGTAGAAATACCGCATCTTGGAATTCACTTTTCCATTAAGGATTTCAGGGTCAGTTTGAGAAGGTTCAGTTTTGCCAAGGCCTTTTGTGAATAAAATTAATTTAAAAGCTCAAAGTTTTAGCTCTTGATTTTCTCTCTCTTGGTTGTGCCATTTTTGTAATGCTTATGGTGAAGATTGACAAATGACAAATCATTACTGCTTTCATTATTTCTTAATATTGGAAAATGCAAATTATGCCCCTCAGTTCCATCAATTGATTCTGAAATCCTGCATCCTACCCTTCCCTCATTTACAATAAGCAACTTACCCTTCGAAATCTTGCAAATTATCTTTCTTCCCTTGACTTGATTTAATGAAGTTAATGTTATTTTTCTCTTTTTCCCTATAGAACATTAACTGGTTAGAATGCACAAGGGGATTGTGAGTTTAATAATGAATAAGTAGGGTAATTTTTTATTTATTTTTTCCTTATTTTATCAACTAGGGACTGAAACTCATACTTCCCAGTTGTGTTGTACACATTTGATGTGTGCAAGTTGTATATTGTCAAGTGTGTTGTTCATAATCACTTTGTTAGATAAAATGCAAGAATCTTATCCTAAAACACAGTCTCTTTCACATAATCTTTTCTCTTTCATAGAGGATTCAATGGTCATTTCATTGGAAAAATTAACATTGGATTAGTTAACAGGTTGTGGGGTCGGGGAGTTGTAGAGTTTCAAAAAACCATGAGGAAAATTGCCTATTTTCAAGCAGCAAGAGATAGTAGGTTTATGGCAGCCAAAATAGCCCATTAGAGTTGGTAGGGAATGTGCTCCTGCCAAAATACTTGAACATGTGAAATGTGTTGAAAATGGGAATGAATTGCAATTCTGTTATTTAAATGAATCCTTTTAGATGAGACGTTGAATGCTTATAAGTTATATCACTTTTCCATATGGGAGTCTCAAAATGATTGCAGTGGCATTTTACTATTTTCTCAATTACAGATCTCTAACTGTCACTGTGAATTTACTTGCAGTCTAGAGATATTATCCGCTGAGAATTTGAATTTGTTGTGATTTGCGATTGTAGGAAAACAGTTCAAGCCAGAATTTTCGAGAAAGACAGAGAGTATCCACAGAATCATCCAGGGCTTCATTCTCATCTTCTTCTCGTTCATCTTCTTTCTCGTCTCTTGACTGCAATCGAACTACTCAACTAGAACCCCCATCTTATGACCGAATACTTTTCCCCGAAGCTCCTTCAAGCAACCCATCAATGATCCCACAAACTTCGTCTTCGCAATTTGGTAGACATACTCTTGATCTTTGTGATGTGGTGAAGGACTCCATGTATAGGGAAGTTCAGGGCTTATCATTTAACGCTAAATCCATGCAGGAGGCAGCAGATCCTGTTTTGAAGTACAGGGACACCCCATTGCCACTACCAAAAATCTGTGATGATACTCATGGCTCAGGCCTCGATACAAAGAAAACATTGCCAGCTGATCTGAAGGAATCTCTTAGAGTTCTTTCTAAACTTCGAGAAGCATCTTGTAATCATAATGAACCAAGAGAATTTTTAAGAGTATCATCCTATAACACGAAAAATGGGTCATCGTTTTCTATTTCAAAAGATGCCCCCCGGTTTTCTCATGAAGGGAGGGAGATAAACTGTGTTCCATTTGAATCGCGGGATATTTCAAAATCTACCATTAAGTTTAAAGATCTTCCAAGACTTTCATTGGACAGTAGAGAGGGTTCCATGCAGAATTTGAATTCTGATTCAAAATCCAAGTTTTCAGCAAGTTGGCAGAAAGATGGTGGTGAGTTTGATGATAAGGTTCAGAATTCACAACAAACATCTCATAATAATGCACGGCCTCCAAGTGTTGTAGCAAAGCTGATGGGTTTGGAAATGCTGCCAGACGCTGGCTCAGCCAGAAACAGTAACACGGGTTCAAGTAGAATTTATCAGGATGAAGATTTTGTTTACTCTTCAAGGTCAAGTGAAAAATTAGATCTATACAAATCAATCCAACTATCCTTGATGACCTTGAGGAAGGAGCCAACTTCACCACGTTGGAGAAATCCTGATACAGTAATGAAACCTATATCACGATCTCCAATTGAACCAGCACCATGGAAGCGGATTGATGGAAAAAAAGGTTCTAAAAAATCAGCCTCCACAAGTACGAGAGGTCCAGGAAAAGCTCCAAACACGTCTCCTTCTGTTTTCAGTGAGGTAGAGAAGAGATTGAAAGACCTTGAATTCACAGAATCTGGAAAGGATCTTAGAGCTCTTAAACAGATATTGGAGGCAATGCAGGCCAAGGGACTTTTGGAAGCCCAAGACATAGGACAAGATTCAAGTTTAACCAGTCATAATGACCGTGAGCAAAAACATACAAGTTCCACGTATGATGCAATATCAGCAAGCATCCAAAAGCCGCAATCTGATAAACTTCTTGCACCAACCATGAACAGAAAATCCTTGAAAAATTTTGAATCTCCGATTGTAATCATGAAACCTGCAAAACTTGTTAAGAAATCTGATATACCTTCTCCTTCAGTTATTTCACTTGATAGCTTATCTGGTCTACCCAACTATCAAGATGGTGAGTTGGTGGATGACAGAAAGGGTTTAGCTCGTGGCAGAATAGCTAAAGATCAGATTTCTAGAACTAGTCCTCAAGACAATGCTTTAAATTATGTCAAAGTGAAAACAGACAGCAGAACTCTAAGAACTACACAAACTTCAAAAAGATCACATCACTTGTCCAAAGATAGCATTGTGGGAGCAGGAAAGAGTTCAGGGTCTTGCAGTCCAAGAATACAACAGAAGAAACTGGACCTGGAAAAAAGTTCTCGACCACCCGCACCTCCCGATTTGGGCAAATCGACAAAACAATCAAATAAGCAACCAGGAGAGTCCAATTCCCCATGTGGAAGATGCAGGCCTAAACATCCCAGCTTGCAGCAAAGTGATGACCAACTGAGCAAGGTCAGCAGTGAGTCGAGGAATTTGTGTTACCCTGAGAATGAAATTTCTGTTCATTCAAATGAGATCATTGTATTGCACACCAAGAATGTGAAAGTCATTAGTTCTAAAAAATCCCCTAGTAATGTAGAAAAGGTAGGTGTTTCTACATTCTATGTTCAAGTATTTAGACTCAGTCATTTGGTAACATATTTCTTGGTTTATTTCAGAAATCTCCCCTTACTGTGAGCGAAGAAGGATCGGCAGAGTTCGCTCATGTATCTCCCGAGTTCCCGAGCCCTGTTTCTGTTCTTGACAATGCTGTGTATACAGATGATTCAACATCACCTGTAAAGCTTGTAGGCGAGACCCTTAAAGGTAATGCTCTCTTGTGAAAATTAAACTCTGATGTGTTGGAGTTACAGAATGAACAAGCTTATAGAGGATATGAGAATTTTTCTCTCAAATTGCTCAATATACTAATTCATATGTATACTATAAGGATGTACGACTCCAAGATGAGTTTTTATTCTTAGAGAATATGATCACGAGTCTGTCTTTTTTACATCATGTTCTTATTCCTCCTATACATCAAGACTCACCTTTTTCTTATCCCGGACCATGTAAGTATAGTCTGCAGAGATCTAACAAATAAACTATAAAATTGTTTGCCGACGTGAATAAATAATCATCGAATGGATATAGTTTTTCGTAACTAAATATATCAGAATGTCAGAAGTCAGTAAAATCTATAGAAATTCAATTCTATAAACAGGTGAGTTCAAAAAGATTATTGTAGATAACCTAGTCTGCATCAATAATGAAAGTGCACATTGATTCTTTAGTATCAATTATAAAATTAGTATAAATTTTCTCGTCTAATTCTATATCTCATAGTTGATGAGTGAAACTCTGTAAATAAGAATATGTGGCTTTTCCAGAGGCTCTAGATCATTTAATAGCATTGATGACTAATTGTGGAAGCAAAGGAGCAATAAAAGTTCTGTTTTTCTTTGTTCGCATGCATATAATTGTTTGTCATTCATTTCACAGGGGACGAATCCATTGATTCCGTAAGAAATTTAAACAAAGTTCAAGGCAGTTCAACGGATGATATTGTACCTAACTCCATCGGATCTGGTATTACATCTGAAATCAGTAGAAAGAAACTTCAGAACATTGAAACCTTAGTTCAGAAGCTCCGAAGGCTTAACTCAAGCCATGATGAACACATAGATTACATTGCTTCTCTCTGTGAGAACACCAACCCCGACCACAGATATATTTCTGAGATTCTATTAGCTTCCGGTCTCATCCTCAGGGGCCTTGGCTCAAGCTTGGCTATTTTCCAGTTTCATCCATCGGGCCATCCTATCAATCCTGAGTTATTTTTAGTCTTGGAACAAATGAAGGCAAGCACTTTACAAAAGGAAGAATGTAGCTCCAAAAAAACAACTCAATCGATGACCAAGGAGAAAACTCATCGGAAACTAATATTTGATGTTACCAATGAAATTCTTGTCGGAAAATTGGCTTTAGCTGAAAACTTTGCCAAGCCCTGGTTGAAACCTCACAAGATGGCCAGAAAGGACTTGAATGCAAGAAGGCTTCTCAGAGAATTGTGTTCTGAGATTGATGAGCTTCAAGATAAAAAATCACGATGCATCTTTAATAATGACGATGATGAATTGAAAATCATCTTGTGCCATGATGTGATGCAAAGATCAGAGAGCTGGAAAAATTTCGACGATGACATTTCAGGTACTGTCCTTGATGTTGAGCGGTTGATCTTTAAAGACTTGGTAGATGAAATTGTGGGAAAGGCAGCTGGTTCAAGAATTAAACCGGGTAGGCGTAGGCAACTTTTTGCAAAGTAGTTTGAATTACTATCTGTGCTTCTACACCTTTTTCTGTTATTCATTTTTACATTATTTCTTTTAAGAAAACGGCAATGGTTGGTTAAAACTGTTGTTCTTGAATCTTAGAAGGAGATCCTAATCCGATCGAGTTCATGCATTGCATAGTTTAATGCAATTTATTCAAGAAAACAACACTTCTGTTTCTGCTTGGATATGTATTTCTATTGACACACAATTAAGTAAATGTACATAGTACTCTACAAATTTAACTTTGACTCCATTCTTTTCTTTACCTATTGAGATTACAGAACTGAATTATAAAAGAAAAAGGGTAATAACTGTTGAGAAACAAGACTAAATTAG
>CAIGRF010353488.1:20520-38147 GCA_903798235.1 Fraxinus ornus | reverse complement strand
GATTTTGCCATAAATATGTATCGACTATATATACATTAAAAGTGTTTATGTCCAAAGTTGATTGGACTTAGGGCATAACACTTACAGTTACATAGGAACTTAGTGGCCTTCTCTTATTTCTGATTCTTTTAGAAGTATGTAATCATGAATCGGTACTCTTTCAAAAATTTCAGTAGTTCCTAATCGAGCAAGATAATATAATCGAGCAAAGAAAACAAATTTAGCTATTAACAATCTCTGTGTCGGGTACAATTCTTATTATGGAAGAGGCTCATAAAATCTAAGCAAAAGTGAAGAATTAACCCATAAAAATCTATAGTTCTAATTGTCAGTTATCTGTCACCAAGGAAATAATGGGAATGTTTATGTAATTTTAGAATTAAGTAAAGATACTTTATTCATTAAGTTTCAAAACAACAACCAGTTTTAACTGCGGATCTTATAATGCTAAAAATATTCACGTTTTAATTTCTGACATAACATTTTTGGTTTAGACATTATTAATAATTATAGTGGGGTTTTCTGGTTGTTTATATGATATCTGTACGTATAGGTCTAAACTGGAATAAGGAGATAATTTGAAGCATGTGTCATTAAATGTATAATTTGTATTAATGGAGAGCCTTATATCTTATTTTTCGGTACAATATACTAACAATGTATTTTTGTATGTGCTGTTTAATAGGGTCAATGTGTGCCACATATCAGATAAGAAGTGACGTTTGGTAATTTGTAAATTTTTGGTTTTTTCCACTGTCATGCCGAGTTAAATGAAACGTTTTGAAATTCTTGTTACTCGAAAATCAAAAAGTATGGTGTTACTGCCTTTTGAGCTTAATATATTGTCTTAGTTTCATGTAAAATTTGTTTCACAACCCACTTTTTGAAATTGGGTTATTATGAAATTGAAATAGCCATATTAGATATTGTTGACGTCGAAAATTATAAGGACCAATTCAAGTCAACTTTGAGTGTAAATAATGATTTTTATTGATAATCACTTACAAACTACAAGAGTTTTTTTCAAAGAAGATATTTGAAGTATGAAGTTGTTTGGTTTCTCCCCCTTTTCTAAAGATACCGTGCTCATTTTTATAGGAAAAGAGGAGCCACTATCTTTTATATTTATGTCTTGTTAACAACAGTACCAAGCTGAGAGAGTACATCAATGACATATTCTCATTGGTTGCTAAGGTTGGCTCTATCGGGCTATCATGAAGGCGTCCTTTAGATGGGTCCCCAACAATTAATGAACTGGTTAGAGAGCAAAGTTATATCATGTGATTGGTGGAATAAGTGGGCGCTAACATAAGTTCTGAATGTAATTAATTGATTGGATATTTTAACAGTGTGTAAGGAATCTACAAACATTATGTTCCCTCAAACCACGACGGTCGTAAGTGCGAGCGGACCTTACATATCCGACCTTAATTTAGCATAAGTTGAGTGCACATAACAAACAGATTTAATTAGGTCGCAGGTCGGATGACAAATGTTACCCCCAGGTTGGTCCTCGCTTAGGTAACAGACATACCTTAGATGTGATTGGCTTGCTTTTCCATATTCACCATTATTACACTAACAAATGGATTGGACAAGTATCACATTCTTATTTGATGAGTTGCCACGCATCTTCAATGACTTCTTTTGGAAGCTTTGATCAAAACTACGCCATTTTCAAGCTCCAGATTGCACCACCCTTTCATCTCCTCTATCTTTAAATATGATGTTACCCTTCATTTTCACAATACTCTCAATTTTTCTTTCAAAGAAGCAAAATTTTTCTTCAAAATTTCATTGAGTTTTCATTTATTTTATGAGTGGGGTCGTCCATTCCCAAGCATTCCTCTTAACAGAAAATACGTTTCTTTTTACTGCATTTTCACCTCAATCACTTGCATGAGTTCGGACAAATCTAGAGTTCATTCCTAGGTAACCAACAAGAAGAAGTAATATCCTCCTCATCCACATCTTCTCCAAGTTCGGACTATGAGATATTGACTCCAATCCTAATCTCTACAATTTACCCAGAAAAATTAGGACATCTAAAAAATATGGAACAAAACGTTGAGAGGGAAGAGGTCGGGTCTCATGAGGGGGATGAGGGAAGTTCCCAGGAGTGGGGGACGGATTCATATAGATTAGTGGTAACAGCGGACATCCTGGCAAGCTTAAGGACAAAATATAGTCTTCCCAACTCAGTAGAATTGATAATTCCCACCTTGTCTGACCGACCTAACGCTCCACATGCAGGATACGTGGCTTTAAATTCTAACATACTGAATGCGGGGTTAAGACTTCCCTTCCTAGGATTATTCGTTGGTTTCTTTGTTCTTGGGGAATAGCTCCTACCCAGTTATGCCCCAATAGTTGGATAACACTTGTTTCCATTTTAATTATATGGAGTAAGTTAGGTCATCCTGAGATGAGTGTGGCACAATTTAACTCTCTTTTCACCTTTAAAGAGGGCATGAAGAACACTCGCCAGTGGTATGTCAGTGTTAGGCCTAGGTAAAGTGGTCCTTTAGTAGTAGATTCTCCCTCCTCAATAAAGAAATGGAAAGTGGAGTTCTTTTTTTTTTTTTTTGGGGGAGTGACAGTTCTACCCTGCCAAGGTGAATAAGGAAGACGTAGTTCCTATTCTCTATCACTCACTGTGTGAGTGAACATAACCTTTGTATTTCTCTGTACTTACTTTATAAGCACATCCTTAATTTATTTGACTTTACCTGCAAACTAAAAGAAGACGACTTTGACCTTGGTAATCCAAAAGCTAGCTAACGTTATAAGAACTCTTCCAAAGAAGCAGAGGTCCTGCAAGTTCATAATTTCTGATTCCAACCTTTTTCAAGCGAGATTGTTCCAGTCTCTTCCTCCCACCTCGACTTCGGCTAGGGCTTCTACCTCATCCCAACTTCTTCCAGTAAGTATCTCAACTAGTATTTCAATTAGTATTTTCCTTGAGTATAGAACTAACATATATTCGTTGTTTCTTTTGTTTCGGATCAAGATCAAGAGATGTTGGGATACAAAGAAGCAAAAGCAGGAACTGCTGCCAAAGGCAAAAGAGGGTGGCTCCTGCTGAACTTTTGAGCCGACCTCAGGAGGTCGAGCGAGCTAAGGAAGTTGAGATTGAGCGGGAGGCTCAGCCCTTAAAGGGTCGCCGTTCTGATGAAACACCAGCAAAATCCACTCCAGTGGTCGGAACCAGCTCCTCAAGGTCGCAAGAAAGTGTTCAGATTTGGAAAGACCAAAGGTTGACAATTTGGTGGGCCACCAACCTGATATATTCCTAGACCTTTTAAGAGCTCCATCCCCATCAATAGAATCCATAGCAGTACTCTCCCCTCCTTTCAAAGAATTTGCCAACCTTATGACTATGAGCCGGAATGAGAGGAAAGGGCAATTTTTAGCTGAGATGCCTGTAGGCGAGGCCATCCTCTAGCTCTACAGCTACAGATCCATTTTGTATATGATTTTTGTGGCAGATAAGGTAATTCACCCAAGTTCAGTTAACTTTTAATTTTTTTCCTTCCGTTTTATAACTCACACTACTTTTCTTTTCCCAGGTAAAAGTCGAGCTAGATAAAATGCTTGAGGTGAAAAAACAAGCCTTAAGCTTATTCGAAAATATGGAGGCTGAGAGGACGAAATTCGTAGAAAATGAGAAGGATTATGAAGATCACCTTAACAAGCTAGGGATGGAGCTGGAGGCAAAATTATCCTCAGAGTTGAGGTACACGGACGATAACAAGGCCATGCAGATTTGGGGGAGAATGCTACTCAACGAGCAGCCATGAGAAAAAGAGAGCTGAAAAGAGAAGATACGAGCTGATGAGGAGCGAGCTCGGGCTGATGAAGTAACAAGGGCTGAAGAGGCCACTAAGAAGGTCGAGGAAGCTAAAATTAAAGCTTCTAAGGCAGTGGACGTTTGGAGAGCCTCTCTTGAGTTTGATGCTCAAGCTCAGAATGCCTATGTAGTGGCCTTGGAAGAGTTTGTGAAACACATTGGCAAGGAAAGGCCAGATTTTGATACGGCCTTCCTATTGGAATCTTTGGAGGAACAAAAGAAAGAGCTCCAAAAACTATTCGAAGTAGCTAGAGTTCGCATCATCCCTGCCGATGAAGACCTTGAAGATGATGCCTAAGCTCCTCAAAATCCACTTCTTCCCTAGGATTTACTTAATGCTTTTTGTATAACATTGGTTTTTTTTGACATTGCTAAATGAATTATGTCCAAGTTCTTATTCTTATTTTATTTTATTAATGAATGAGTGCTAGATCATTTTTTATTTTGCACAAAATGTTGTTCATTTTTTCAATAGAAATATGTCTAAGTGTTGCAACATATGCAACATTAGTTCGTCTTGCTAAAAATTCAAGGCTTTTATAAATTTCTTAAGAGAAAATTTATCTAAGTGTTGCAGCACATGTAATCTTAGCTTGGCTTGCTAATGAGCAAGGATTTTACAATTTCTTTAAGAGGAAATTTATCCAAGTGTTGCAACACATGCGACCTTAGTTCAGCTTGCTAACAAGCTAGGCTTTTATAATTTCCTTAATAGGAAATTTATCCAAGTATTGTAGTATATGCAACCTTAGTTCGAAAAATTTGTCTAAGTGTAGCAGCACATGCGACCTTAGCTCAGCTTGCTAACAAGTAAGGGTTTTATAATTTCCTTAAGAGGAAATTTATTTTAAGTATTATAGTACATGCAAACTTAGTTCGAAAATTTGTCTAAGTCAGCACATGTGGCCTTAGCTTAGCTTGCTAACGCGCAAAGCTTTTATAATTTTCTTAAGAGGAAATTTATCTAAGTATTGCAACACATGCAACCTTAGTTCAAAAAATTTGTCTAAGTATCGCAGGACATGCGACCTTAGTTCAGCTTGCTAATGAGCAAGGCTTTTATAATTTAGGAAAAAATTTATCTAAGTGTTGCAGCACATGCAACCTTAACTCGGTTAGCTGAGAACCAATACTTTTGCTATTTTTTGGATAAAACACACGCTTTTATTATAGATTTACGTTCAAAATACATTCACTTCCTACTGGTAATACTTCTTGAGGTGTCTGCATTCCAAAGGTGTAGCAGAGCTCTGTCATCCATATCTTCCAGCTCGTAGGGTTATTTTAGTTGTAATCTAGTTACTTTGTAGGGACCTTCCCAATTAGGTCCTAAAGATCCGGATCTAGATTCTCTAGTAGCGAGGAAACTTTTCCTTAGCACCGGGGTACCAATCTCAAATACCTATTTTCTGACCTTGTGATTGCAGTATTTTGCATTACGTTGTTTGTATGCAACATTCCTGATTTCAGCATCGTTCTTCATTTCCTCTATTCGGTCCAATTCTTCACGCAAAACTTTCTCATTCCCATCATCTTTGTACATTGTTGTTCGAATAAAAGGAATCCCCACCTCCAATGGAATCACAACTTCCACCTCAAAAAACAGAAAGAAAGGGCTTTCTACAGTGCTATTCCTTGGCGTAGTACGATAAGACCATAGTACACTGGCGAGTTCCTTAGCCCATCCTCCCTTTAGAGCATCGAGTCTTGCCTTTAGTGTATGCTTGATGATCTTATTGATTGCTTCAACTTGATCATTAGCTTGAGGTTGGTTTGGCCTGGAGAAATGCTTTTGTATTCCAAGCAAGTATTGTCAAATTGCTTTCCATTGTCTGTTACGATGGAGTGAGGTATTCCAAACGAACACATAATGGACTTCCATATGAAATCAGTGGTCTTTTGTTCGGTGATATTAGAAAGTGGTTCAACCTCTACCCACTTAGTAAAGTAATCAACTGCAATAATCGCGAACTTCGTTCTACCCTTTTTGGGGGGCATGAGGTCAATTAAATTAACCTCCCATTTGGGATAACAACCAAGGAGCCACTACAAAGTTTAGTTCTTCTGGCAGAAGCTTAATGTTGGGAGTGAAGCGCTGACATTTATCACATCTTCTCACAAATTCTAATGCATCCCATTTCATAGTGGGCTAAAAATATCCTTGACGTGTGATTTTATGAGCCAACAATTATCTTCCAGAATGATTTCCACATACTCCTTCATGTACTTTTTTTAAAGAATAAAGTGCTTCTTCTTCATTACGACATCTTAACAATGGTATCGAATATCCATGAGTCTTTTTGCTTCAATGGGATCTTCAGGACGTACCTAGTCCTTAGATAGGAATTAATTTCATCCATCCATGTAGGCTTGTGACCATTCATCATGGAGACAACTTCTAGTCTTTCAATGGTAGGATGGGTAATCCTTCCTACGAGAATGCTATAAAACTCTTCTATTTCTTCACTTGTGGACAGTCGAACTAAAGCGTCAGCATGACCATTTTGAGTTCGGGGAATTTGTTTGACCAAAATAGTTCAGAAATTCTCGAATTCTTGCTTAGCAATTTGAAGATAACGTTCATCCTTTCTTCCTTAGTTTGGTAGGCTTCATTAATCAGATTGACCACCAATTGCGAGTCACCATGGACTACCAAATGAGAAATTTATCTCTTTTTCCATCCTTACCCCAGTTATTAGTGCTTCGTACTAAGCTTCATTGTTGGAAGCCTTGAAGTCAAACGATAAGACTTCACAAAATAACTGGCGATTTCTACTAACCAAGACAACTCTTGCCCCTGACCGAATTTCGGTTGAGGATCCATCTACAAAAAGCTCCTATGGAGCGTCACGAGTGAGTAATTCTAGTGTTCTGAAATGAATTCTATAATAAAATCAGCAAGTGCTTGAAATTTTATAGAGGTACGATGTTTGTATCTTATGTCGAATTGTCAGAGCTCCACCGCCCACTTGACCATCCGTCCTGAAGTATCAGGCTTCTGTAAGGTTTGCCTTAATAGATAGTTAGTTAAGATCTCAATAGGATGCTCCAAAAAGTACGATCTCATCTTCCATGCAGCCATAACAACATGCCAATTTCTCTAAAGAAGAGTAACGAAGCTCGACTTCAAAGAGGGCTTTACAAATATAGTAAACATGATGATGTATTCCTTCTTTCTCCCGAGCTAAGACATAATTGATAGCATGTTCAGACACTGTAAGATATAAGATCAACTCTTCACATGCTCTTGGTTTTGACAACACCGGTGACTATGCCAATTGTTGTTTTAGCTTCTCAAAGGCGAGTTGGCATTCAAGGGTCTATTCAAACTTCATCCCGCCTTGCAAGACATTGAAGAATGGTTTACACTAATAAGTTGATTTTGGCATGAAGCGACTGAGAGAAGCTATTCGACCAGTGAAGCTTTGAACCTCCTTAGTCCTTGTTGGGACTTGCATTTCAATAATGGCCTGTATTTTTCCTGGATTGGCCTCGGTTCCTCAACGATTTACAAGATAACCTAAGAATTTTCTAGAGTTCACACCGAAGACACATTTGTACGGATTTAGTGTGAGATTGATTTCCTGATGCTGAAATATCATCTTTGACGGTACTTTGTAGTGAGTTTTTATGGAGAAATAAGGCTGATTATACAAGTTACGGCCTTCCTTCTAGCGCCAAACTATTGACGTCGAAAATTGTATGGACCAATCCTAGTCAATTTTAAGTGTAAATAAGAGTTTTTATTGATAATTACAAAATTATAAGAGTTTTTATCAAATGAGGTATATGAAATATGAAGTTGTTCGGTTTCTCTCCCTTTTCTAAGGATATCGTGCTCCTTCTTATAGGAAAAGATGAGCTATTATCTTTCATATTCCTATCTTGTCAACAACAATACCGAGCTGAGAAAGTATATAGCATATTCCCATTGGTTGTAAAGGTTAGCTCCATCAGGCTATCATGAAGCCATCCTTCAGATGGGTCCCCAACAATTAATGAATCGGTTAAAG
Source organism: Fraxinus ornus (assembly GCA_903798235.1). NCBI lineage: Eukaryota > Viridiplantae > Streptophyta > Magnoliopsida > Lamiales > Oleaceae > Fraxinus > Fraxinus ornus. Next base: position 30,284 of record CAIGRF010353488.1, on the reverse strand, counting down.
TACAAAGTTCTATCATATGATTGGTAGAATAGGTGAGCGTTGACGTAAGTCTTGTATGTAATTAATTGATTAATTGTTTTAACAGTGTGTAAGAAATCTACAATCATTATGTTCCATCAAACCACGACGATCATAAGTACGAGCTGACCTTACATATCCGACATTAATTTAGCATAAGCTGAGTGCACTTAATAAACGGACTTAATTAGGTCGCAGGTCGGATGCCAATAGATACTTTATGATATTTTAATTAAAAAGTGATAAAACATGTCACTTTCAAATTCACAACTGCAATTTATATTCAACACCAAAAGTAGGGAGTTATATCTAACTATTAGTTGAAAGGTTTTTATAAGTTATTAAGCAAAATTATTGTACTGCAAAAATTTAATTGATATACCATGTGACATTTTGATTAAAAAGTTTTCGACCATGTTAGTTTCTACATTCTCCGTGTCACCCTAAACAGAAGTAAGCCCATGTTTGGCAGCCATTATTTAATGAAAACAATTATTTGAATAGTGAATTTTTAGAGAATGTGCGGTTAATAAGTAGAGAAAAGTTTTGGATTTAGATATGAAATATTTTATTATGTGAATGTGTAATTGAAAATGAGTATGTAGAAAAAAATTTGTAATAATAATTATTAAGTGTGAGCTAAATAAAAACTGATATACATGTCCTAAAAAGTGACAAACATACAAAAAAAGGTCACGTGAATTAAAAATAAGAATAAATTTATAATATTGCGTGGAGCCTCCACTTCAAACCAACCCCAACCAGCTTTTCCTCTAAAATTTGACTTCTCGTAACATCCTTCACAAAATAATAAATAAAAAAAATGACACATTTTAAAAGTGACAAACACTCGAAAAAATATACATGTATTAAATTAGTTTAATTCTTAACTGTATTTTTAGAAACTAAAAAAAAAAAATGAGATACATTAACTTTGATAAGGAATACATAATTCAAAACAAAAAAAAATGACAATCTACTAAAACTTAGAAGAGCTCAAATAAGCGAAAAAATAATAATAATAATAGAAATCGAAAACATCTACTAAAAAAACAAATATTATTTGTAATTGGAGATTTATATTTCTTTTTATTTTGGGAAAATTGTAGGAGGAATTGGGAGGAATTCTATTGCAATCATCTAATAGAAGTCAATTTTGTCTCTTAAATATGGGATCTTCTCGGATTCAAAGAAATAAAGAAGAACAACATCTGATTTTTTTTGAGCTTGAGGTTTGGGGAAATTTGAGAATTATGTATTTTAATTCTTTTTTAGACAATACTAGTGAGATGCACGTGCAATGCACATGCTACCAGCGTAGTTGGCTACTTAATAGCGTGGTTGTGAAAGCGTTATGAAACAAACATCGATGAAGCACCAGAAGATAGATTTGATCAGTACAAGTTGAAATGGTTGCAAGTTAACCTTGTCTAGTACGGTGCTCCGGCTACTCCAATCAATGGTTGCTACCTGGAAAAAGAGGTTGGGGCTTTCTCCTCCATTGTACCTCCAGCGTGAGAATCAGTTACTGGTTTTAAAGAAATAAGGGGTAAAGTATAATGCCAATTCACGTAGTTCAGGTTTCAAGAGTCAAACATTTCTCACCTTGGAGGTATTTATAGGCACATGTTGCTAGCATGCGTTTGGCGGTTGCTGGTGCCACGTGTCCCACGTAAGCCTCCCCACTTCCTCCACGTTCGGGTAGAAAGACTCCAACTCCTCAAGTAGTTGGTTGTTCCCATGCTTCCCCACGTTTGGGTAAAATGGCCTCATGGTGGTAGGCGGTCTCATGGGGGTCAAAGAATCCATGGGGTTGATGGTTCAATGGAGGTAGACAGCCTTATACTAGTAGACCACACGAATGTAGATGGTTTTATGGGAGTCGACGGTCTTACCGAGGTGATGGCTTCGTGATGGTAGGTGTGTAGCATATTTTTGAGAATATTGGCCTTATTCGTCCATGTGGTCAATTAACGATGCCGCATTATATCGCTAGCCCCTCTACCTCTTGCTGATACTTATCGATAAGAGGCAGCTCCTCTTTGTAGGCTAATCACTTTGTGTATCGAAATTGATATCCTTTAAATGGTCCCCAGAAATAAAAAACAGCGTTAAGTTGTTCGGTAACACGTCTTAAACTGCAAATTTGAGGTTGAAAACGACTTCAATCGGGGTAAACCCCTATTGCTCTTGCATGGAAGGCTCAGAGACATTTCGAAAAACATATTATAATAGAAAATCTGACATTGGTGCAAAAAGTTATGACCATTTCTTTGAAACAGCCCTTTGTTTTCAGATTTGGGGGGAAATTTCCCCCCCAAAAATTTCAAAATTTTTGAAACCCTCCACTATTTAAGGAGTTGTGGGGGCTCCCATTTCATTTTTCTACTTTTTATCAACCCCACTCTATCTTCCTCCTCTTCCCTTAAGGTAATTCCTCTCCTCTTGTTTTTCATTTCGTGTTTCTTAATGTATAAGACCTTCATTTCTTCATCTTCCGATGAAAGTGAGGGTGAGCGAGCGAGAGGGTCGGCCGACCCACCTACCATGGACAGAGGCCGACCAGCCTTGCTGGTCGACGATTGGAGTCGACCTGCGACCTATAAAAAAATCTAATATGTGGTTGAAAAAAGAAAAAGTTATTGATGTGACATATTGTTAAACTGTGACCTTAAAACTCGATATTTGTGACCAAAAAACAATTTTGTGACTTGTGACCAAAAAATAATACGCGACCTATTATTTTAATAAGTTGTTAAAATATGTGATTTGTGACCAAAAATAATGGTGACCAATTAATTTGAGAATGTCTCTATGACCAATTATTTGGATTATTGTGACCAATAATTGGTTAGTTTTTTGACAAATTAATAATTTGTGACCTAAAAATTGTGACTGTGACTCACAATTTATTAAGTTATAATCGAGTTGTGACCAATAAAAATTTTGTAGAAGTCACAAATCAATATAGATGGGCTCACGGATCAGTATGATCAATTAATTTGATAGTGAACTGTGGCTAATTAATTCGTCGTTAAGGTTACAGATCATTGTCACAGGTTTGAGTTCACAAGTCACGATCATTTTTTATAGGCCACAAATCAATATAAATGGGTCACATGTGTTTGTAGAGTTACGGCTCAAAAATACAGGTCACATTTACCGGAATAGTCGCCGGAACGATCATCGGCATAGTCATCGGAACGGGGCGAAAAAATCATTAAAAGAGAGTAATGTCCATGTGCCTCGTGCAAGTCAATTAGTAAACAATTAGAAACTTATGAGTAAATCAATAAGATTAAACTAGTCCATACAAAATATTCCAACAGATTAGGAGACTCGTCTCCATCCAAAATCCTGTTTAGGCCAAACTCAAGGACATGGGGGACTTAATGACTCAAATCATTGGCAATCGAATGAAAAAAAAAATTATTATTTGAGCCTCGAAGTAGTCCCCCGTATCATACACATTTAATATGTTATTTTGGCTTCTATGTAAAAATGATTCAAATATTCTTAAACTAACTCAAAACAGAAAATGCTACAACGGACAACTAAAGGATTGAATTTGACCATAAAAGTTTCACCCCGACAAATCTAACACCCAAATTGAAAATTATGTACGTTTTTGTAGGTCTTTCTTATTTCTCTTCTTTTTCAACTGATTTACGATTTTATCTTCGAAGTATTCCGCATCAAATTCTTGCTTTAAATTATTTTCCTTGTTAGCTCTTGGGGAAAATTGGTGATTTTCGTTGTAGTGTTCGATTGTTTTGATAAGTATTATTGAGTCTTTAAATTTATAGTGCTCTAGTGACAGCAATGTATGCATAAATTTATAGTGTTCTAGTGACAGCAATGTATGCATGTCACACAATTAGGAATATGTAAAATTGGCTATATTTTCCACATAAATGCATTATCTCCTTCCATTATACGGACTTTTTGGCCTCTTTTGGCGATTTGAAGTTTCTTAGTGAACTTCGAGATGACCAATACTGATGAAATTTTTAGAAGACAAAGAGAAGGGAAAAATATTTCACACTACTTGAAAATGATAGAACATGGCTTATAATTATAGCCATACATGTGGTACAATTCAAAATGATTTTCTACCCACTAGTCTACCTACTACCACTCCACATTGCTTGTCAATTACATCAACTTGAGATCAAACTAAACTAGCCTAACTAACCATCAAAACATAAGCTAGATAATTGAACAAGATATGTGCGACAATACAACTTGGTAACAACAAAAGTGTCACACATAATTCATCACTCCTCCTTGACACTTTTATTGGAAACACCAAGACATTCTCTTAATGTTTCAAACCTTTCCTTTGGCAATGGTTTGGTAAAAATATCAACAACTTGTTCTTCAGATCTGCAGTACTTCAATTCAACTTCCTTCTTCTCTTGTGCCTCCCTTATGAAATGGTACTTGATATTAATATGTTTAGTTTTACCATGGAACACTGGATTCTTCACAATGGCAACTGCTGATTGATTATTACACAAAATGGTGGTTGATTCTGATTGTTGATGTTTCAGATCATTCAAGAGCCATATAGCCTGGTTTGTCACTTCAGTTGCAGCTATATACTTTTCCTCATCCGTGGATTGAGCCATAGTTTTCTGCTTAATTGAATTCTAACGGACAAGACTTGATCCAGCATAAAAAGTATAACCAGAAGTACTCTTCATATCATCTATTGAACCAGCCCAATCACTATCAGTAAACCCTGTCAGCACCAGTTTTTCTAATTTCCTGAAGCTTAGCCATGGTTTTCAGTTCCTTTGATAAACCTCATATCTCTCTTAGCAGCTTGAAAATGAATTTGGCTAGGCTCTTGTCTGAATCTGGATAATAAATTCACAGCATACATAATGTCGGGCCTTATAGCTGAAAGATACAACAGACATCCAATTAGGCTTCTATATACCTTTCCATCGATTTTGTTTGCAACGTCATCTTTATCAACTTCAAATTCTGGACCAAAAAAGTTTTAACTGGCTTGCAATTTTCCATGTGAAACTTCTTCAATATCTCCTTGGCATATCTCTACTGGCAAACAAAAATTCCTCTGTCAGACTGATCCACTTCCATTCCAAAAAGTATTTCATCTTCTCTAAATCGGTCATCTCAAAGTCTTTCTTCAATTCATTGTTTATCTCATTGATCAAGCCTTCATTACTTTATGTGATCAAGAGATCATCAACATAAAGTGAAATGATGATCAAGTCCTCCTCCAATGGTTTGATGTACAAAGTTTGCTCATTTACACTTTTGTTGAATCCAAGTTTACATAGATGGCTGTTAATTTTGCTGTACCAGCTTCTAGGTGCCTACTTCAAGCCATACAAAGCTTTCTTTAGCAAATAACCTTATCTTCTTCACCCTTTTTGACAAAGCCTTCAGGCTGATCAATGAAAATGTCCTCACTTAACTCCCCATTTAGAAAAGTAGACTTTACATCTAGCTGATGGATCTTCCAGTTTGAATGTGCAGCCAATGCAAACAATACTCTTATTGTTTCAAGTCTGGCAACAGGTGCAAAGGTATCTGTAAAATCAATTCCAAATTGCTGAGAATACCCTTTAACCACCACCCTAGCCTTGAGTTTATAGATTGAAACATCTACAATTAACTTGGTTCTGAATACCCACTTAACTCCTATGACATTCTTATTTCTTGGTCTGTCAACAAGTAGCCAAGTCTCATTCTTTTCAATTACCATAAGCTCATCCTTCATGGCTTCTATCCACTCCTTTGATTTTGTAGCATCATTTTAACTTGTAGGCTCATGAATTGCAAAATTACAAGTAACATAAATATCTTGAAGTGATCGTGTTCTCAACACTTCATTTTCTGAATCTGATTGACTTTCAGGTTCAACATCATCTTCCATTTCTTTTTCATCATTACCAGCATCTTCATTTTGAGAAATCAGCCTTGGAGCCTCAGTTTTATCCACAACATTTGATTCCCAATNTTTATCAACTTCAAATTCTGGACCAAAAAAGTTTTAACTGGCTTGCAATTTTCCATGTGAAACTTCTTCAATATCTCCTTGGCATATCTCTACTGGCAAACAAAAATTCCTCTGTCAGACTGATCCACTTCCATTCCAAAAAGTATTTCATCTTCTCTAAATCGGTCATCTCAAAGTCTTTCTTCAATTCATTGTTTATCTCATTGATCAAGCCTTCATTACTTTATGTGATCAAGAGATCATCAACATAAAGTGAAATGATGATCAAGTCCTCCTCCAATGGTTTGATGTACAAAGTTTGCTCATTTACACTTTTGTTGAATCCAAGTTTACATAGATGGCTGTTAATTTTGCTGTACCAGCTTCTAGGTGCCTACTTCAAGCCATACAAAGCTTTCTTTAGCAAATAACCTTATCTTCTTCACCCTTTTTGACAAAGCCTTCAGGCTGATCAATGAAAATGTCCTCACTTAACTCCCCATTTAGAAAAGTAGACTTTACATCTAGCTGATGGATCTTCCAGTTTGAATGTGCAGCCAATGCAAACAATACTCTTATTGTTTCAAGTCTGGCAACAGGTGCAAAGGTATCTGTAAAATCAATTCCAAATTGCTGAGAATACCCTTTAACCACCACCCTAGCCTTGAGTTTATAGATTGAAACATCTACAATTAACTTGGTTCTGAATACCCACTTAACTCCTATGACATTCTTATTTCTTGGTCTGTCAACAAGTAGCCAAGTCTCATTCTTTTCAATTACCATAAGCTCATCCTTCATGGCTTCTATCCACTCCTTTGATTTTGTAGCATCATTTTAACTTGTAGGCTCATGAATTGCAAAATTACAAGTAACATAAATATCTTGAAGTGATCGTGTTCTCAACACTTCATTTTCTGAATCTGATTGACTTTCAGGTTCAACATCATCTTCCATTTCTTTTTCATCATTACCAGCATCTTCATTTTGAGAAATCAGCCTTGGAGCCTCAGTTTTATCCACAACATTTGATTCCCAATTCCATGAAGAACTTTCATCAACCTTGACATCTCTGCTGGAAACAATCTTGTTGGTTTGAGGATTATAAACTCTATAACCCTTAGCATTGTTACAATAGCCAACCAGAACTCCTGCCTCTGCTTTCTGACTTAGCTTATCTCCTTTTGACATCAGGTATGTGCATATAGCACACACTTCCAAACACTCTCAAGTGAGAGACATTTGGCTTAACTCCATTCCAAGCCTCGTAAGGAGTTAGTTTGTCCAAGACTTTAGTAGGCAGCATGTTGAGTAGGTATATTGAAGTGTTCACTACCTCAGCCCAAAAAATTTAGGTACGTTCTTTTCCAGCATTAAACATCTTGCCATTTTCATAGCTGTCCTATTCGTAAGGGATTGTCAACTGATGTTTGATCCCTACTTCCTCACAAAATTTGTCAAACTGATTGCTAGTATACTCAATCCCATTGTCAGTCCTTATAGCCTTTATCTTGCAGTCACTTTTATCTTTTACTAAACTCTTAAACTTCTGAAATACTCCTGGCACCTCAGACTTCATCTTAAGGAAATAAACCCAGCACATCCTAGTTAAATCATCAATAAAGAGGACGAAGTATTTGCTGCCATTCAAAGTTGAAGTTTTCATATGTCCACAGACATCAGAATGAAGCAGTTGAAGTCTGGTTTGAGCTCTTCTGGATTGCTTTTTGGAAAAAGGCAATCTAGTTTGTTTCTCCATTTGACAAATATCATAGATACAGTCAACATCACATACTTTTGGCATATCTTCAACCAACTCCAATTCATTCAAATGTTTAAGTGAGGTATATTTAACATGCCCAAAATGTTTGTGCAATAATTCAGTTTCAACTTTAGTACTAGTATAGGCATGTGAACTCATGTTCTTCCACTCCACAGGAAAACTCCTATGTCTCATTTCTACTGTCATTAGCTCCTGATTATTTTGGTCCAAAATTATGCATGTACTATCCTTAAATAGTAATGTATAATTATTCTCAATTAATTAGCCAACACTTATCAAATTATGATCAATATTTGGAACATACAAAACGTCATAAATGAATTTAGTACCTGATGGTATCTGAACTGAAACCTTGCCAATTCCTATCACCTCAACATACTCTCCATTTCCTACATTTACTCTTGATCTGTAGTCATCATTTATATCCACAAAGATATCTAAGTTTGAAGTCACATGGTGAGTGCAGCTACTGTTAAGGAACCAAGTTCCAACTTTGCTGGTAGCTGTGAAGATTCTGGTTGAGAACAGATGCTCTTCAGACTGATCTTCTTCAACTTTGGCCTGCTGCAACTCCTTCTTTTCTTTTCGATTTTTACAGACTCTTTCCATATGTCCAAATTGTTTACAAGCCTTACATTGAACACCAGGTCTGAACCAACACCATTTAGGTTAGTGGCCTTTCCTTTTAGTTCCTTCTTCTTTTTTCACGTTTTGTGGCTTCTTTCCACCAAAACTTGTTTGAGTTCTCTGCTTCCTCCTTGCAAACAAAGCACCTTCAGTATGCTCTTCTTACCTTAACAATCTTTTTTGTTTAGTGGCATGAAAAGCATTCACTAGTTCAGCCAAAGAGATGCTAGACATGTCCCTTGAATCTTCAAGTGAAGAAATCTTGGATTCAAACTTCTCTGGCAGACTGATTAACTCCTTATCCACAATTCTATTGTCTGGCAAATCATCACTCCAACTACCTGATTTGATTCACCACCTTCATCAACCTATCAGAGAAATTCTTGACAGATTCTGAATCCTTCATTTTTAGAGTTTCAAACTCCCTTCTCAGATTCAGAACTTGCATTTGCCTGGTTATCTCACTTCATTGGAATTCCTCCTTCAGTCTATCCCACATTTCCTTTGCTGTTTCAGAAGAGATTATCCTTGCGAATATAGAATCTAAAATGGCAGACAGGATACAGGAGAGAGCCTTGAACTTCTTGGCAACTTCTTCACTTTTTGTTTGATTTGAGCAACCGTGGGGTTAGCTCTCAATGGTGGATGTTCAATTCCAGTCTCAGTTATCTCCCAAAGATCATAAGCTTTGAGATATGCCTTCATCCTCGTAACCCAGAAATTATAATTTTCTCCATTGAAAGCTGAGGGAAGGGGAGCTGAAAATCCACTTGAATCCATCACTCTAACTCATTCGTTTGGCTAGTGAAGGTTCCTTACTTGTTTTCTCTCAATAATTTGTTTAGACTAAAGGAAAAATGAAGAGCAGAGATCACCAGATTTGTAAAGAGCTTACCGAATTTGACATAACATACTGGATTTGCATATACTCACTGGTTTTGAAGTTACCGAATTTGTACGACACTTACCGATTTTCACACAAGTCACCGTATTCGCAAGTAGCTTACCGGATTTGCTTCTTATCGAATTTACAAGCTGCTTACCATATATGCTTCCTTTTTATCGATTTTGCTTCTTTCTCACCGAATTTGCACAGAACACTCTGTTTTTTAATTTTTCAGCTCTTTTTCTACTTCTTCAAAGATCATCAGAAGCTCTGATACCGCTGATGGAATTTTTAGAAGACAAACAGGAGGGAAAAATATTTCACACTACTTGAAAATGATAGAACATGGCTTATACTTATAGCCATTCATGTGGTACAATTCAAAATGATTTTCTACCCACTAGTCTACCTACTACCACTCCACATTGCTTGCCAATTACATCAACTTGAGATCAAACTAAACTAGCCTAACTAAC
>CAIGRF010353488.1:0-17724 GCA_903798235.1 Fraxinus ornus | reverse complement strand
ATGTTTTGAGGATTTATGAATTTATGATTGATTTATGCAATGTTGAAGTTATGTTAGTAATCTGAAAATATAGACAGTAGAATTACATTGTGATTTCTAAGGTTTGAACTATGTTAATGGACAACTTGGTGACTATGTTATGTTTAATTCCCAACATTAAGGCATATCAGGATGATACATAGGCGAATGTTGAGCTTTTAGAGAACCCAATGCACCATCGTCGAGGTATGATGGTAAATTTAGGCTCACGTCAAGCACTTTCATGGGTTGTGTTGTGTGAGTCGTAGATATATTGATTACTATCCTATTCATATTTGTATTCTTTGATAACGTTATAAACAATTTAATTGCACGATTATATTCCAGGGAAAAAAAACAAAATAAAATAAATTGAGTACAATATAAGAGAGGCCATAGATTAGATAATCTTTTGTTCATGCCTGCCTGGAATCTCCAATTCTGCATCGCTACCTCTATATAAATCCACAATCAGCTAAATCTTAGCCACATAGTCATTGTCACCAGTAAATGCAATGTATGCATCTCATAATACATTACAATTAGTGACTTATTCAAACAATTAGGCATATGCACAATCGGCTAAATCTTAGCCACGTAAAGTAATTGTCACCATCTATGAAAAATAATTTAGGGCATCTTGGGAAGATTCGTAGGTGCATAGAGATCTTTGAGAGAACCCAATACACCCTTGCCTCGCATTTGTAGGTTCGATCAAGCTCAGAAGCTAAACATGTGTGGGTTGTGAGACACGTGTGCTTTAGTTTTACATTTAGGCCATGTTTAATTGCAACAAATTCCATGGAAATGTCACATCCGAGGAAAACGAGTTTCACTTTGGCCGTTTGATTGTAACGCAGAAATGAAAATCGAATTCCAAGGTACAACCACTAAGTTGTATTTTCTTTGTTTTCATGGAAAATGAATTCTTATGGATTTGGTGGGTTTTTATTTCTAACTAACGTGGAATTAGAATTCTTTTCCACCTTTGCCTATCAAACGGACCCTTAGTTTTCTGCTTTGACAGCATTAGAAAAGGAAATAATTAAACAATTCTATGGTATAAAAATAAAGTAAAAGGTGTAAGATATAAGAGAAGGAATTTTAAGAACCGCCCAATATAAATCTATTATCTTTACCAGTCCGATATCTCCTATATAGACCTACTGCTGCTATAAAAATGTTAGGCTCTGCCTTCTCTAGGTGGATTTGAATGGGCTAAACCCCCCTATGATGCTAAACTTAAAAACTTGAGGGACCTAAAGAATTTAATATCTTCAATCGAACAGAAATGCTTGATTTTTAGAGCCTCCAATCTGTGATCTGTATAGTATCAAGTTTATATGTTTTTGTAGCCTCTAGGCAAAGTAGAGTTGGGGATAGTTAGGAGCAAAATAAGTTTATCAAAATTCGAGTAGATACAACCATTGGAAGCTTTGCATGTGGGTTGGAATCCAAGGTTAAGACCGTTGCAGAGGCCTGGTGTCAAGTGTTAGGTTTTAGTTGATTTTGTAATTGGCCAATTCTGTGAACAAAATGACTTAAATGGATAGAGTGTGATAGTTCAAGGAGTAATGTGCAAATTGCTTAAAAGTTGGTTATTAGGTCTAGGGTTTCGAGTTTGGAATAAGGAGGAAACCGGCGCGAATTTTTGCTAGATTGTCGCCAAGGGTTGNTATTGTTGGATTATCGCCAAGGGTTGGCTCGAGCTACAAAATCAGAAACATCGACGCTAGACCGTCGCCCCTCCTTTCGCTCGAGCGACACCCCGTCGCAGGCCTTTCGCTCGAGCGACAGCTTTATACAGAAAATTTTTATTTTGCATTTTAAAAGCCTTTTTCTTGGCCCATTAATTTCTAGACCTATCAATATATACCAGAACACATACAGAACAATTTTCTCAAGGTTGTTAATTGAGAGAGCTTCATCATTGAGAGATCTATTCATTCCATCATTCAACACTCATCTTGTGTGAGTGTTTTGGTCAAAAAACATCAAATTTGATATCCAAATACCAAAACTAAACTTTCTACATATCTGTCAGAGGTGCTGAAGATAAAGGAAGGCGACTGGAGTTCCAGTCTATGAAGAACGGGTTGTTCTTCATGATCCACGGGAGATAAGCGATTCTACTAAGCTAGGGGCTGATGCAGGATAGCGGAGTTGCAGGAGAGCATTGGTTGTTGCAGCTGGAATTGGTACAAGGGAGCATATAATTCAGGAGAGCTGTCAAAATTGCGATCAGGAGATCAGATAGTTCGTGTTGTCGTCGGTCTGGTAGACTGTAAGTATAGAATCGTTTATAGTGGATTGACTAACAAAGTACCCAGAGTTTTTCCCTGTTGCTTAATTTCGATTCCTGAACCTTATTTGATTTAATCTAGATGAGTAGTTCTTTATCTGTACCGCCATATTTTGATGGCAGTCATTATGCCTACTGGAAAGTTCGAATGAGAGCTTTTCTTAAAGCTTTGGATGAACGTATTTGGATCTGTGTGCAAAAATGGATGGACTCCGCCAACAACAACTGTTGATGGTATATTTATACCCACTGATATTTCTTTGTGGACCAAAACAAACTTAGATGAATTTAGAAGAATGTCTATGTGTGAGACAGCTAAGGAAGTTTGGGACATTTTGGAGACAACCCATGAGGGTACTAAAATTGTGAAAAACTCAAAATTGTAAATGTTGTCGTCTAGATTTGAAGAACACGGGATGAATGATGATGATAAATTTGATGAGTTCTACCGATATTGTGAACTCTAGTTTTAATCTAGACGAAAGGATCCCTGAGTCGAAAGTCGTTTGTAAGGTTCTTAGATCCCTACCTGAAAGGTTTAGACCTAAGGTAGGATCACTCCAAACTTATGAATTGACCTTAGCACCGCCTAAGAAACAAAAATCCATCACCGTGAACACTATTAGAGAAGTTGAGAGCGAGTCCACTAACAGTGAGACACTTAGGGATGACGAAATTGCCTATTTCGTTAAAATATTCCAGAAGGTGATGAGGAATAGAAGAAAGCCTTAGGCTCAGCGTAGTGAAGTCCCTAATAAACTCTCGAGAGGTAGACGTGAAAAAAATACCTATAGGACTCCCGTTAGCAAAACTCAATTTGTCCAATGCCATGAGTGCAAGGTAACAGTCACTATAGGAATGAATATCTAAATCTGAATCGGAGCTCGAATTAGGAAAGGCTTAAGTTCTTAGCCGTGGCCATGAGNGTTAGCAAAACTCAATTTGTCCAATGCCATGAGTGCAAGGGTTACGGTCACTATAGGAATGAATGCCCTATTCTAAATAGGAGCTCGAATAAGGAAAGACGTAAGGCTTTAGCCGTGACCAGAGTGATGAGGAGTCGGATTCTAGTTCTCAGAATGAGATGTCGAGTGGTGAGGATGAACGAAAATTCATGGCCTTCACCTCGATTTCTGCAATCGAATCTGACCATGAGATTGAGAAAGGAGAAAGGGAAAACAAGAGTGGGCAGTCTGCTGATGAGATGGACATTCACAAGTTGTACGTGAACTGTTTGAGGAGAGTCTCAAAATCAAGAAGGTCAACAAACCCATCTTCAAAAAGATGAACGAGCTTGAACTTGAATGTGAAAAATTACAGAGTAACCTTCAGGACTCGACCAAGAAAGTGAATGAGTTGAAGCTCAACAATGAAAACTTGGAGATTAACATTAAATCTTTGACTTCTGATCTTGATAAATCCAATGCTCAACTTCAATTTTTCATGAGTGGCTCATAAAAGCTTGATACTCTATTTGGGATGAACAAGCCTGCTGGTGACAAGCATGGTTTGGGTTACGTTCATAACTGTGATGCTATCGCTAGTACATCCAGGACCACATTCGTTCCAGTCACGAACAAATCTCATGAGATTACTTATCCAAAACCCAAAGGCAAGCTTTCTATTGGATCGAGACCTACCGAAACAGGTTTGGACCTCGGTTCATACCCACTTGCCACCACTATGGTGTACTGGGACACATTCGACCTAAGTGTTGTAACCGTGTGCATAGAAGTAAGAATCTAGATTTCACTAATAAGGTTGACTTTCTTGCCAATCAAGTCAGCCACTTAACTGAGATTATGACTTGGTTAACTCAATCATCTTTTGCTTCTAAGAAAGTTTGGGTCAAGAGGAGTGACCTTGAAGGTCGTGAAAATGGTTGTGCTCTTCATGGTAAGGGCATTCAATTTTCACCCTGAATAGTCTAATGTATCCATTCATTCATGCATGCATCCCACTTATTTCTTTTCTAATTTTTCTTTTGATTTTATTTCTTTTGCATTTTATTTGCTTTAAGCATTGTTTTCAAAATAAATAAAAAATTGATTGAAAAATGGGAAAAATACAAAAATATTTTCTTTTTGACAAACAACACATTGTTATGATTTTAAACATGTTTTGTATGACCAAGTAAGCATTTATCTGGTTTACACTGTTATTTCCATTGCCTGGTCCGATTTAACAGTATTGAGTATATATATCATCATGTAAACTTCTGCACTGCACACACTATGATCTTGTGAATGAGTCTGAACCGCGTGTGTGAGTTTTAGGATAGTAGTCACATGTTAATAGGGTGACTTTGAACATGAATTGACCTATATTTTATTGATTCATTTTATATTCAGTTCAAAACCTATTTGACGCGAGTAATTAGGCCCGAGGTGTTTCTTGTAACCTGGTATCTATGGTCATCCGACTTGGGTTAACCAGCCTAAAGCTCATTACAGGGGTCAATTTACCCGCTTAATGGACAGAGTTTGCACATAAGATGTTATTTACGAGAAAAACGATAAAAAATTAAATATGCTCAAATTCATGGGGAGAATAGAAAATTTATCATATAATTGAGCTCATTTTCAGGTCCAAAAAATTATTTGGGTTTGACTTTCATCAATAGGGATCATACTTATTTAACAGTGAGGTTTGCATGTCATTTCTCACAAATTTAAGGTTTGGAGTCGTTTCCACATAAAATAGTTGCACATTACACACATAAGTCATTTATACACTTTACTTCATGTTGAACTTAATTACGTAGGTGGGAAAGTCGTTTTGATAATGCTCGACTTGTGATTGCATGCTTGATTTTAATTTTCGAAGTGTAGAGAAATTGAGTTGTTTATATATTAGTTAGTTTAAAAAAATGCTATTTTTCTGGATTTTTAAATTTTTATACTATTTTTGTTAATTAGGATTTCACTAGCTTATCGTTAGCTTATGCTCGAGCGACAGCAGCAGAAGCTGCCTCGCTCACTTATTGCTCGAGTTTCGCTCAAGCGACAAATCGTAAATTTGAATGAAAAGGTCATTTTCTCAGGGTTTAATGCATTTTACCACTTTCTTCACTTGATTTCTTTATATTCTTATTCTCTCACACAATATTGGTGCTTTGCCCACTCAATTAACACTTCAAATTCATCATTGAACGTGATATTCATCAAATCATCTACTTTCAAGGTAAATTTTGAAGTTTATGGAGTTTTCACTTCTTTTTACAATTTTCTTTGCCATTTGTTGTTGATTATTCATTTTTCTTTGAGTCTTGTTGTTGCATTACGTGTGTTTTGCATTTCCAGATCATTTCTTCAAGTTTTGCACAATTTTTCAACGTCACTTGGTTTGATGGACCATTTTGGAATGATTTTGAAGATTTTTCCTTGTTTCTTCATTCATTTTGGTGTGTATAGTTAGTAATTTTGTTGCATTTGCATTAATTGGTGGATTGGAGGTTGCTGTGCGCTTGGTTGGGAGTTTGGGTCGTAGTGTTTATGGTTAAAGTTGTTGACTTTGGAGTTTGTGTGCAGTTGATTTTTTGGGTGCTCGGATACTTTAGTATGTTTTTGGTCTTGGGTAGATTAAGATTGGTCTGTGTTGGAATCGTGTGTTTGGGGACACCGCACGGTGACATCACGTCCCTCTGTCATGGCGTTACGTCACTACGTCATGACACCACGTCCCTATATCCAGGCACCATGGCACTTATTATGTCTTCATGTCACCTACGTCTAGGCATCATTGCATGTCATCATACATTTACTATTGGGCACGTTGTATGTCATTTTATTTGCCTCATTTTGTGTGCAATCATGTATGACATGCATATCATGATTTCATTTGTCGTTTATTGAGGTTTTAATGGTTTTGTGATTCAATTCTTTCAGATGCCGCCTAAGAGAGCATGTACTTCTACTTCTACTCCTAGTACCTCGACTTCCTTTAGTCGAACTAGGTTCATTTCTACTGTGGCTCAGGACGTTTTTGGGTTACAGTTCTCCCAACGCCCCGTACTCTTTGAACGAGAGGTCATCAAGTCTAACTTGTCTCCCGACCTCGCTGCTATTCTCTTTTCCCGAGGATATGAACCACTTCTTGTTGATTTAACACCACCTCCATCTTTGTTAGTACAGGAGTTCTATGCTAACATTCATGATGTAAGCGGTACTTTATTAAGGGTTTTCCTTAGTAGTCAGGTAGTTAAGATCATCTCGGATGTCATTTCGAGTCTTATTAATATTTCGCGAGTCGTTCACCCACTATTTCTCTATCTTACTCCTGATTCACTTCCATCGGACACATTGGTCCGATCCACAGTGCTAAACACACTGGTGGAGGGTGGTCCAGGTGCGATGCACACTGGATCGTTATCCACTGACCGACAGATGTTGTTGCACATTGTGTGCACTAATCTGTGGCCAGTCTCTCATACCTCCTCCTTACCTATGGAGAAGGCTCGTTTTCTTTATGCATTGTTGCATGGTGATTCCATTGATCTACTGTCTTTCATTTGTCAGCAAATTTTGCGTGCTTTCTGGACCAGGGGACTCGGGTTGGGCTTCCCTATGCTTGTCTCATTTATAGGTTTGTCACTGTCCTAGGAGCTAGTTTTCCCGAGGGGTTCCTCAACGGGTATCTCGACCGATTGGCCATACCACTATCGCCCAGAGTTGGTTGTCACTATCCTAGGAGCTAGTTTTTCCAATGGGATTCCACAGTGGGTATCTCGATCGATTGGCCATCCCATTATCATCCAGAGCAGGTCTCATGTTTCCACTTCTGGGCCGCACAGCCTCAGGCTAGTCATACTGTACCGGCCGATCCTATTGATGACCTCATATCCGTTGACCCCTCCGATTGTCCATCTTTTTCTACTACTCCAGAGTCTACCGATATTCCCTCTACTTCTGGTTCGGTGCCTCCTCCTCCATCTACTTCTGAGTCGGTTCTTCCACCTACTGATATTCTCTCTATTCCCGTTGATCCTTTTGTGGCTTTATTGGGACAGATGATCGTGATGATAGAGCAGTAAGCTCGGATGATGGCTGAGCTTACACAGCTTCGTGCCATTATTGATCGCCACACCACCAAGTTTGCTACATTGCGAGGTGCTGTTAGCTACATTCAGCGTGGTTTATGATGGATATGTCTCCATTGGGACGATGCTTCCGAGGAGAGGACGGACTCCGATGATGTTGATGATGCTGCCAGTGATGTATAGCTTATAGGTTTCTCCCTTGTCATTTTGTGACAAAAAAGAGGAGTAGATATTTGATGGCAGTATGTATAGTTGAGGAAGAGTAGATATGTACAGTTTTTTTATATCTAGATTTGCGTGCTTACATGATGTATTTTTTTTTACAAATCTGGATGTACTTATCATTTTGCAATATGTAACATTTTGAGCTTTAAGTCTGGCTGAATTTACAATTGATATGATATCATTTTTAAAATTGAATTGCATTTTGTGGTTTGCAATTTATGTTTTGAGGGGTCGTTGGGGTGAGACATAGATACATTTACCTATTGCTTGTACACATTGAGAGTTTGCAGTAAGGGGAGCACATGCATATTTGGTTAAGTTCAATTTCGTTAAATTAAGTTTTTGATATTTTTACAGTGTCAATGTTTCGTTTTGGTATGTTGAGTTGCATTGATACTGTGTCTTGGTTTAGCTTTAATTTAAAATTGAATAATATGCTATATGAGTTACAAGTGCTTACGATAGCTTAAGTGACACCTACAATTGAACTATTTGAACTGTGATTATCTTTGATCCTATTTTCCACATATTTTACACCGGTATTTGAGTTGTCTGTTTCAAGAAACATGTACTGCAGAGTTCGTTCAAGTCAGTCTGTAGTTTAGGTTGTGTCATTGTTTTGAGTCTGTAACTTTTATTTTATTACTGCCTTGACATAGATTAGTGTTTTGTCACAGAATGTCAAATGGGGAGCCTGTTAGGTTTTAGTTGATTTTGTAATTGGCCAATTCTGTGAACATAGGGACTTAAATGGATAGAGTGTGATAGTTTAAGGAGTAATGTGCAAATTGCTTAAAAGTTGGTTATTAGGTCTAGGGTTTCGAGTTTTGAATAAGGAGGAAAACGGTGCGAAATTTCGCTGGACTGTCGCCAATGGTTGGCTCGAGCTACAAAAGCAAAAGCATCATCGCTGGACCTTCGCTCGAGCGACAGCTTTATACGAGAAATTTTTATTTCGCGTTTTGAAAGCTTTTTCTTGGCCCATTGATTTTTTGACCTATCTATATATACCAAAACACGTACAGAACGTTTTTCTCTAGGTTGTTAATTGATAGAGCTTCATCTGTGAGAGATCTATTCATTCCATCATTCAACCATCATCTTGTGTGAGTGTTTTGGTCAGAAAAACATCAAATTCGATATCCAAATACCAAAACTAAACTTCCTACATATCTGTCAAAGGAGCTGAAGATCAAGGAAAGCGACTAGAGTTCCAGTCTGTGAAGAACGGGTTGTTCTTCATGATCCACGGGAGATAAGCGATTCTACCAAGCTAGGGGCTATTGCAAGATAGTGGAGTTCCAGGAGAGCGTTGGTTGTTGCAGCTGAAATTGTGTAGGAGAGCACAGAATTCAGGAGAGTTGTCAGAATTGCAGTCAGGAGATCAGATAGTTCGTGTCATTGTCTAGTCTGGTAAACTGTAAGTAAGAATCGTTTATAGTGGATTGACTGGCAAAGTGCTCGGAGTTTTTCCCAGTTGGGTTTCTCCATGAACAACTCTTGTGTTCTTTACTGATTTGTTGTTTGATATTTATGATATGCAAACTGCGGTAATTCAATATAGGATAACTTGACTTGCACGATTAACCATCTAGACAAGAATTAAAAGTGACTTGTTTCTTTTTAATTCGTAATTATTTTTAATTCCGTATTAAATAGTTATTCACCCCCTATAGGTATTGTTATGGTCGAATTTGCATTTTTTCATAAATTTCCGCAGCTTTACTTATCCCCTTGACCCAATCGCATTCGCAGTTTGTCCAACTTCGATCTCACATTATAAATATTAGTTCAGTTTGAGTTGTAATTTCATTTCCACGGTAATAGTTTATTTTAGTTGTAAAATAGATCTGATATTTGTTAATGTTTAGTATGATTTCTCGTCAATTAAATGTCTACTCCTTTCACTTAAATTTTTGTTCCGCAAGCTATTATAGGGGGTATTAGTCATTTAAATATCTTTTAAGTTAACTGGTGTTTGTCCCTGCACCAACCATTGTAATTTTCTATTTTCATCAATTGTGATTTTTTGCTTTCATCAATCAATGATCAATTTATTTTCAATACATCAAATTCTCTGTTGCAAGCTTTTTACAAATGGTAATCAAATTTTCTTTCGTCCCGAAACGATCGAGAAAAGGTGCAACGTAGCCTAGCAGAGCAGACTACTGCCGCACAATCTTCCTTTCTGTGCCAAAGAAATGCACCTCGTGAAAGTTGGTATCAAATTTGTGGTTCACGACCCTCGATAAAAAAGCTATGGATCAAATTACATCAAACACCAAAGAAGATGTAGATCCTCAAAAGAAGAGTGCAAAATAGCTTGTGGATGCGCTTGATGAGATAACTACTAGGTTGTGCTATGCCATGGAGGCTTCGAGGAAAAAGTCGAGGTGGTAGAGACGGAAATTCGTGAATTATACATCAAACAGGATGAAAGTCGAAGGGCTTGCACAGCAATGATTGAAGTTGTTGAAATCATGCGTTGAGAGCTCATTTATGAGTATTTCAACGTGTTGTTGGCAATGGGCAAGCCCCCGCACAAGAGTATGTTCCCAGGCTCAGAATTCGGAATCGTGTACCTATGAAGGGGCACCCGATGAAAAAGAATTCGAGAAATTCTTATTTGATACAGAACAATACTTTCTCGCGACTTCAATCGAAGACGAAGTAAGAAAGATTACAACAGTTACCATGTATCTTGGTAAAGATGTAAAACTATGGTGGCGGACAAAATATGTTGATATTGAGGCCAACAGGGTCCAAATAAATTCTTGGGGTCTCCTCAAGGAAACGATCAAATCACGCTTTTTTTCCATAAAATGTGGAATATCAAGAACGATGAGAACTGAAACATACAAGCTCTGTCAAAAAGTACGCGAAAGGCTTTTTAGGACATATACTCAATATTCGAGCTATGTTAGATAAGGATAAGCTCTTTACCTTCATGGAAGGGTTGAAACCATGGACACACGCGAAACTTCAATGATAAAAGATTACTTGATGAGTACCACGTAGCAACGATCACAACGCAATCCCGCAAAAGATTGATGATCCTTAGAAAGCCCAAAGAATAATCCGGTTTAGAGTTTGAATCATGAATAATGAACCAAACAACCAAATAAAATGAAATTTAAATGACCTCTTGATCACACAACGTGTGATCCACACTCGATGTTGATCGTCACAAGATTAACTTGATAAGTTCGCAAAGTTCTAAGCAAAACAAGATTTGAAAGCAAAATGACCTCTCGATAAATTNCGATGTTGATCGTCACAAGATTAACTTGATAAGTTCGCAAAGTTCTAATAAGAACAAGATTTGAAAGCAAAATAGCCTCTCGATTAATTCTTAATAATGCTGTGTTTTTTCACAATAAAAATAATGAAACCTATTTATACCAATCCCTAATTAAGGTAGTTAAAATGGAATTAGACTCTTAAGATTACAAATATATCAAATAAAATAGAATCCTAATCAAATAAAGTAATTTCAGAAAAGGAAATTTTGGCTCCCCAAAATAGCCATGCGGCTGCATGGTGTTTTTTTTTATGCGGTCGCATGGAACAAATTGAAACCAAAGTTTTGCATTCGGTTGACCTCCATATGGCGGTGTGATATTTTAAGCCTTGCGGTCGCATGGTTTTAATTTCAACTCCCCTTTTTTCTTGTACATAATTTCGTGTCGTTTTCGAAATGTACACCCGAGCTTAAAGTTATGCACATTTTCATCAACGCTGCTCGTTTACTACTTGAACCGAGTTGATCCATTTGATTTATTCTTTCAAGCCCAACATGAAACTTGTTCCTTAACTTGTTAACGTTGACACTTCGTCCACCTTAGTTTGAGCAAGCAATCTCATCGTCTCTTCCACCCACTTTGCCTTCGAACGTGTCATTAGGCATCCTTCGATAATCAACAGGTCTCGTCCTGGGCTCGGCTTCGTCGGGCTCGACCCCTAGATCATATCATTACTGATTTGAGTGCGACCATGGGAGCCGTCGAATGTTTAAATGACTATCAATTGAAATCGAGAAAAGATCGACATTCAGGGAATAGTCAAGCTATTGGAGATGGAAGCAGACCTTACAAACCCAGCTCGAACTCAAATAGGGGAGAGTGACCTTACAGACCCAGCTCAAACTCAAATGGAGGAGAGTGGCACTCTCATAATAAGGGAGGAGCCTATCAAGGTACCCGCCAGTAGCTTTCAGGGAAATTATCAAAATAACCGTCAAGGAAACTATAACAGTAGCAACAATAACAACTGAAACTAAGGAAAAGCAACGGAGTGCAAATCTAATGCCACTCCTAAATTGATGTACTTTTTATGTGAAGGACACCATCTGGTATTGGAGTGCCCTTATAAACATATGGTAAATGCATATTGTCAACAAACGAGATGAAGAATGACTTCAAAGTAAGATGTCCCACAATCTAGCTGTCACGGTGAGACCGACTCCGAAGAGGATGGGGATGTAGTTAGCTCATTCTCACATTGGTGCAATACACTATCGTACCGGGTTACTGAAAAGGATGATGTTCCCTCGAAATAGGTAAAGATGGAAAAATCGATAGCTCGTATGTGTAAGGCTAAAAGCCTAATGTACATTAATGTGAAGATTAGTGGAAAGCCAATTAGGGCTATAGTAGATACTAGTCCTACCCACAACTATCTCGTTGAAAAATTTTGGGAGAAATGTTGAAAAGTGGGATTACTGTGCCTGCGAAATCACCATATGGAGCTCCCGTGTTCTTTTAGAAAAAGGTTGATGGTTCTTTTAGAATGTATTGCGACTATCGAGCCTTAAACAAGATCACTGTCAAGAATAGCTATCATATTCCGCTGGTCACGGATTGCTTCGACCGACTTAGCCGGGCAAGATATTATACAAAGATTGATCTTATTAAGTCCGGATACTGGCAAGTTTAGATCAAAGAGAAAGAGAGAGAGAGAGAGAGAGAGAGAGAGAGATGAAGTAAAGACTACGGTATAACAAGATATGGAGCCTTTGAATTTAAAGTGTTGCCTTTTGATTTAACAAATGCTCCATCAACATTTTGTACGATGATGAATCAAGTACTTCACGAGTTCCTAGACGATTTTGTGGTGGTGTGCTTGGACGACATAGTAATCTATAACGAGACATTAGACGAACATGAGCAACATGTGAGGTAGGTTTTCAATCGGCTACGAGAAAATGAACTCTATGCCAAACCATTTAAATGCTCATTTGCTCAAACGTCTATCAGTTCCTTGGGTCACATCATCGAACAAGGTAAAATATGCATGGATTCAAAGAAGGTTACATCTATCAAAGATTGACAACCACCAAAGAATGCATGCGACGTACGTTTGTTTCTCCAGTTATGCAATTATTATCGAAGATTTGTGAAAGGGTTCTCAAAAATTGCACTACCACTTACCAAATTGACAAAGATTGTAACCGGTCATCCCAATGTCAAACTGCTTTTGAAAAGTTGAAGAAGTCCATGTGGAGAAACACAGTGTTAGGCTTAACGAATATAACTAAACCATTCGAAGTTCATACATATGATTTAGATTTTGCACTTGGTGGAGTCTTTATGCAAGAAGGACATCCGGTAGTATATGAGAGCCGAATGTTGAACCAAACAGAACATCATTACTCAGCACACAAAAAGGAATTGTTGGTGGTAGTCCATTATCTTAGAGGATGACATCACTATTTGTTTGGGTCTCCATTTATTGTGAAGATAGATAACACTACAGTTAGTCACTTTATGTCCTAACAGGAACTTCTTTCAGAGTTCAATTTTGTGCTAGAGTAATTATGTTACCGATGCTCTTAGTCGGAGGGCCGACTTGGCCACCATTTTCTCTATGGCTGTTCTTTTAGATAGCACGATTACGACAAATACCAGATTCAGGCAATTTGGATAAGGACTCTGCTAGATTCGAGGAAATCACAAATTATAGAACGTCAAGACACGATTTGGGCATGCATCTTGGAGATGAACGCATTTTGTACTACCACAACGTGCATACTAGAGGACTCAAATGCGGGACGACATTGTAACTTATGTGAAAACATGTCTTATTTGTCAGTAAGATAAGATAGATCATTAGAGAAAGGTAGGCTTGCTTAAGCCTCTTTTCATTCCAACTAGGTCATTCGAGAGTGTACTGATGGACTACAATATTGAATTGCCAAAAGTTGAGGAGTTTGGTACTATCATTGTCATTGTAAACTGTCTATCAAAGTACGCAACTTTCATCGCAGCGCCTAAGTTTGTATTAGCTGAAGAGACGGCTCAACTCTTCTTCAAGCATATTGTCAAATACTGGAGGTTGCCTAAAGACATCATCAGTGATCGGAATCCTCGATTTACTAGTATATTTTGGATCGAGTTGTTCAAACTTCTTGGTTCAACTTTGAGCATGAGTTCTAGCTTTCATCTACAATTTGATGGACAGACGGAGCGCTTCAATTTTTTGATGGAAGAATATTTTCGGTACTTTATCTCTACTTCGCAGAAAAATTGGGTAAAACTTTTGGATGCGGTTCAGATTTACTTCAATGCCTTAAAGAGTTTTTCCACTAATAAGAGTCCTTTTGAGATTGTGAGTGGTCAGCAACCGTTACTCCCTCATACTGTAGATATCGATCAAAGTACCAAGTCCCCTCAATCGAAAAACTTCTCTCACGAGTGGAAATGAAATATTGAAATTTCTTGGAGTTATAATGGGAAAGCTAAAAAAATAGTATAAAAAATATGTAGATTTAAAGCGTTGTTTCCTTGAATTTAATGTTGGAAATCCGATAATGGTCAAACTTCCTGACAGAAACTGTTATAAATTGAAAAGAGAGAAAGACTTAAGATTGGTGCCAAAATATATTGGATCATTACTCATTATGAAGAGGATTGGAAGAGTCGCATACAGTTGCACTCCCTTCATGGTACAAAAACCACAAGGTCCTTCATGTTGGTGTACTCAAATCATACTTTGCAGACAACGAGACGTACCCAGAAATGAGCCAAAGTAACCTGTGTTTAAACTGAAAAAAGCTGGAAAGAAGGTTGCTGAAGATATCCTGGACCATCAAACTATTCGAGCTTCTAAGAAATATCATCAAGAGTACTTGGTCAAAATGGAGTGGATGCAGCAGCGAGGAGAATATTTGGGGAAGAGAAAAAAAATTTGGAGCCATCAAACCATTAATTGAAGCATATCATGCATCGATGACACGAAAGACGTCGCTAAAACAAGTGGGGGGAGAATGTCAAGGACTGTAGCTTTACTTAGCCCATTGACCCAATCGCAGCCGTAGTTTGCCCAATTTCAGCTGCACATTGTAAATATTAGTTCAGTTTGAGTTGTAATTTCCTTTCTATTGTAATAGTTATGTGCAGTTGTAACATAGCTATGATATTTGTAAATGTTTAGTATGATTCCTTGTCACTTAAACATCTACTCCGATCTCTTAGGTTTATGTTCCGCAAGCTATTATAGGGGTATTAGTCATTCAAATGTCTTTCAAGCTTACCGGTGTTCGCCCCATGCACCAGTCATTTTAATTTTTTGCTTTTATCAATTGTAATTTTTCGTTATCATCAATCAATGATCAATTTACTTTCAATACATCTAAATTCTCTATTGCAAGTTTTCTACAAATTGTAATCAAAATTTCTTTCATCCCAAAACGTTCGAGAAAAGACAA
This sequence comes from Fraxinus ornus, assembly GCA_903798235.1. Taxonomy (NCBI): domain Eukaryota; kingdom Viridiplantae; phylum Streptophyta; class Magnoliopsida; order Lamiales; family Oleaceae; genus Fraxinus; species Fraxinus ornus. Next base: position 2,436 of record CAIGRF010353488.1, on the reverse strand, counting down.
AAGGTAGTTTAGCGGAGCAGACTACTGTCACACGGTGTCCCTTTCTGTCCCTAAAGAAAGGCACCCCATGAAACTTAAGCTTTTACTATTTTGTCTCAATTCTTATCCCAAACTGAACGTGAAATTTTAGTTTCATGAAAATCCTAGCTTTAAGTTATTTTCCTTACTAGCTTTTCAAAAAAATTGGGTTTATTTTAGTTGTATTAACATAACTATCATTAGGATTTTCAGATAAGTACAGTTCAGTCTTGAAATTTATTGCGCTCTAGTCACTCCAATGTATCCACCTCATTACACATTGCAGTTAGAAACATGCTCAAGCAATTTGGACTATTACAATTTTTACACACAGGTAAAGACCGCTTCTTGAGTGCCCAATGCTCTTTTTTGGCATGTGTGAGTTGTGCGACTAGGGATGGAGCCTGGAAATGATTTTGGGGTGGGCTAAAATTTAAAAAATCAAAATAAACTCATGCTACATGAGATCGAGTTTAGGAGACTACAGTCATTACAATCCTGATAAATAGCATCTGACACTTAATGAAGTACAAGTCTATATTCTCACCCTAAGATGTCTCACTACATATTCTTACTTTTTCTAGTGAAATACAAATTGATGCTCACCTTAGAAAATATAAATTGATAGAAGCACGATAAACGTAAGCAAATGATATAAATCCATCAATCAAAAGCTAAAAAAAAAAAAACTCTAGAATTTTATTACCATTTGTTTCAAACAACTGAAAGTTTTGGCTAAAAAGGCAACCGAAAATACATTATTACATGTTTCCATTCTCAAAGATATTATCTAATGTGGGTATCAATCTTTTATACCAACACATTCTACCATGAGTGAAGAATCCACCCAAAGTGAAAAACGACAAGAAATTTCAAGGGTAAAAAAATTTGATTTCTTTCACATTCATGTTTGATTTAACTTCTATAATATAAATATAATCTTATTAAATATAAACAAATAAGTTCTTATAAATATTATTTTATTATAAGATTAAATATAAAGTAAATTATTTATTTTGATAGTAACATCAATTTCATGACCAAAATAAGTAATTTTCATTCTTATAAGAATGAATAAGTTATATATGAACATATTTTTAAAACTAAAAGATTTAGTTAATTTAAGCTTAACCAAACATTTATTAGAAAAATAAGTAATTTATTTTAACTCTAATAAATACAATTTTACTTATTTTAAAATTTTATATATAATTATAAGTAAAATATGCATTAAATAAAAATCTAACTTGGTAATAAAATTGTTCACATTTTATTAATATCTGAGACTCAATATGAAGCTGGGCTAATATAAATATTTTGGCCAATTTAACTATAAAATTTCTCTCCTTTTACCATGTGGGTTGGGGTAGGTAGCCCCCTGCTAGATCCGCCAGTATGTGCGACACTCGTGCGTTAGTAATACAAACATTGATTGAGCTTCTTTAAGTATTTGTCTGCTTTGATAACGTATGATACCATTTCATTACATCAATTTTCGCCGTAAAAACAAAAAATAAAAATAATATGTACAATGTTAGCTAAAAGTGAGGGAATAGATTTATTTATTTTATGTTAAGAATACAACGTGGTTGTTTTTTACGTAATTACAATTTTTAGTAATATAATATTTCAAACAAGAATTTCTTTCCCATTGTTGCACCAATTAGTTTTGAAGGCTTTTGGCTAATTTGTTATATTTTTTTAGAACTTGGAATTTCATTGAATCCGTGTTCGGTAGGCTACATAATCAATGAGATAGCTCATCAAGGAGTTTATCTTTTCTAATGCATAGAGTTCCATATGCTTCAGTATTAGTCATTTTTAATTTTTTGACATTATTGATATTAGCAGGTTGTATAAATCTTAAGCTATTTTATTAAAAAATAAAAAATTAAGCTTCACTAATGAATTTTTTCGTATGTGAAAATTACTTGTAATTACACAAAATATTAAAAATAAAAAATAAATCAGTAGGTGTTGATACTGTAATAGAAACAATTTCAGCAATGGATTGTCTGTTGATAAAAGAACATTTTTACCAACGGATTTTTCGTTGGCAATTATTTTTACCAATGGAATATCCGTTGGTAATGATAAATATTTATACCAACAGAATATTCGTTGATGATGTCGAGTCCATGTATAGTGCTGTGAGGGATGATAAGCCTGAGTTTGATCTCGTCTCATGGATAGATGTTGTCAACGATCCATTTAGGGTCTATGTTTATGGGTTTGGTCATCGGCAACCTCTTTCGCATGTTCTTGGAACACCTACTTTACCTAGACATTCAATACTTACACGTGATTAATAGGAAAATAATTTAAAGCCATAGTTGGCTAGAGCATGAAATATAATGGAAGAAAACAATGAAATGATTAACGATCTACTGTACATCTTGAACAAGTTGAAAGAAATCA
>CAIGRF010353371.1:24248-34742 GCA_903798235.1 Fraxinus ornus | reverse complement strand
ACAAGAATTGTTCACGGAGAAACCAAAATGGAAAAAACTCCGGGCACTTTGCCTGTTAATCCACTATAAACGATTATGTACTTACAGTCTACCAGACTAGACGACGACACGAACTATCTGATCTTCTGATTGTAATTCTGATAGCTCTCCTGAATTTCGTGCTCCCCTACACCAATTCCAGTTGTAATGACCAACGCTCTTTTGGAACTCCGCTATCCTGTAGTAGTCCCTACCCTGGTAGAATTGCCATCTCCCATGGATCACGAAGAACTCCCCATTCTTCACAAACTGGAACTCCAGTCATCTTCCACGATCTTCAGCACCTCTGACAGATATGTAGGAAGTATGGTTTTTGGTATTTGGATATTGAAACTGATGTTTTTCGGACTACCAAGAACGAATCTCAAAGAGACATGAAGGTTAAAAGCTTCAAGGATGAAAGAAAATTGACATTAAAATGTTTGCTTATTATTCAACCTTAGAATTCTCATTTCGTAGCTTTAGGATATTTATAGGTAGGGTAGAAAACAGATGNTTTAAAACGATAAATAAAATTTTTCCGTATAAAGCTGTTGCTCGAGTGAAGGGCTAGCGATAGTCGAGCGACAGGGTGTCGCTCGAGCAAAGGAGGGGCGGCGGTCTAGCGATGATATTTCTGCTTTTGTAGCTCGAACCAACTTTTGGCGACAGTCCAGCAAAAATCCACGCCGTTTTCCTCCTTGTTCCAAACTCAAAACCTTAGACCTAATAACCAACTTTTAAACAATTTACACATTACTCCTTGAACTATAACACTCTATTAATATAAGTCCTTTTGTTCTCAGAATCTGCCAACTACACAATCAACTAAAACCTAACAGTATGCATCCTAAACTATATGGTTTATTTACTTCTAAGTCAGAGGAGACTTTCTCTTTTAAAAAAGTTGTTCGTAGTTACAACAGTCATTTTGCATTCACTTCGTTTGGTGTTAAATATGATAAAGATTTGTGTAAAAATAATAAAGGTATCTATACTTTTAGAGTTCAAGGATAGGTATACCATTTCATAAACCCACTTGCACCAATTGATGGAAATCCTGCATATTTACAATTATACTTCTATGATACTAAGAACGAAGTTCAGAATAAGTGGCTCTAGTATGGGTTGATGAAGACCCATATGCAAATATTCAACCTCGAGATTTATTAATTTATGGACATTCAGGTAGTGCATATAGAGTTCAATACTATTATGCTTGTTATGATCCACTTCAATATCCATTAATTTTCCCATATGGAGAACCTAGATGGCATGAAGGTATTGAGAATGTAAACCTCAATGCTTCACAAGTTCACGTCACTAAAAATTTAGTTGACATTAATAACGTGAGTTCAGCAAATCAACTTTTGGAATTAGAAGATCATGGTAAATTCTGTTCCATATATTTAATTATAATGATTTATTCTCAAGTAAATAAATTATTTATCTTTGCTCATTTTTGCTATTTTCTTTTAGTTTTTGTAGTTTCAAAAGCACGGACGAAACGTCTAACTGTATCGTGTCGGGGAGTATTACTGTTACAATTTGCAAATCATGTCTGTAGACAATTCTGTGCTTCTACATATTGGTAGGCTTTTGCAGCAATATGTAGTGGACATGTATGTAAAAATTAAAACTGCAAGATTAGATTTTTTTCGCAATAATCAGATAACTATAAGAGCTGAAGTTTATTAGGGAATTATAGACAATATATAGAACAGTGAGAATAGAGGTTATAAAATTGGCAAATCAATAGTTTTGTCTATTGGATTTATAGGTGGTCCTAGAAATATGAGTAAAAGATATATGGATGCAATGTCTTTAGTTCAGAGGTATGGAAAACCTGATGTCTTTTTGACAATGACATGTAATCCAAATTGGCCTGAAATAAAACGTGAATTAAAACATAATGATGAAGTACAAAATAGGCCAAATTTGTTAGTGCGCATATTTCGTGCCCAGCTTGAAGAATTGAAAATAGATTTAATTAAGAAAGAATTGTTAGGTCCGATAGTTGCATATGTTTATGTGATTGAATTCCAAAAGAGAGGATTACCTCATGCTCATTTCTTCCTGATATTTAAATAAAGTTTTAAGATTAAAACCCCTTCACAAGCTGACAAAATTGTCTCGTGACTTACACGATGCAGTTGTGAAACATATGATGCATGATCCTTGTGGGCATTTGAATCCTAAAAATGTTTGTATGGAGAAGAATCATATATGTAAAAATAAATACCCAAAAGAATACATTCAACATACTTTGTTAGGTATTGGTTCATACCCACTTTATAAGCATTGCAATGATGGTATAAGTGTTAAAGTAAGAGGATGTTTATTAGACAATAGATGGGTTGTACCATATAATCCTTACATTTTAGCTAAATATGATTGTCACATTAGTGTAGAGATATGATCTTCTGTTAAAGCTATAAAATATTTATACAAGTACGTATATAAAGGGCACAATCGGATTTATTTTACTCTAAATAAAGAAACAAATGAGCACTTTATTGATAAAATTACAAATTACCAATCAGCTAGATAGATATCTGCATCTGAAGCTATGTGGAGAATATTTAGTTTTGATGTATTTGATATGTCTCATGCATTAGTTTCTTTACAGTTACATACAAAGGATGCTTAATTAGATACATACAATAACACAGATGATTTATCAAGAGTTATAAATAAAGACTTTGTTCAATGAACAATGTTAACTGATTTTTTTAAAATGAATATGTCAAATGAAAAGGCAAGGACTTTACTCTACAAAGAACTCCCTACACTTTTTGTATGGGATACATCCATGTGAATTTGGACTTCTCGAAAACAGAGAAATGTTTTTGGTAGAATAGTCAGTGCTAATCCATCTGAGGGTGAGAGAGATTTTTTACGAGTGTTACTAAATCATATAAAAGGACTACAATCTCTTGAAGATTTGAGAACAATTAATGTTGCTGTTCCGACTACTTATCAAGAAGCAGCACTTTTCCACGATCTTCTTAGTGGAAATAACTACTTTGACATGTGTTTAACTGAGGCGATTACTTATCAAATCCCCATAGTATTCCGTCGACTATTTGTTAATGTGTTGACTTTATGTAGCCCAACGAGTCCAAGAACTTTGTGGTATAAATTTAAGCATTTTATGGTAGAAGATTATTTACATAAAGGTCTAACACAACACGACGCTGAGATCAAAGCGTTGCATTGTATAAATTCTTTGCTAGAGAATGTTGGTAAAAGTATAAAAGATTACTGCTTGGTAGATTTTGATTTTACTGTCAACGATGATGATATGTTTGAGACTATGTTTGCTGAAGAAACTACAAATACTAACGTTGGGTTAGCATCCATTGTACTACCAATTTAAATAAAGAGCAACAAAGTGCTTACGATATTATTCTAAATTGTGTTCTAAATGGTAATAATGGAATTTTTTTATTGATGGTCCAGGAGGTACCGGGAAAACATATTTATATAAAGTAATACTTGCTACTGTACAATTTTGGAATCTTATTGCATTAGCAACTGCATCATTAGGTGTGGCTGCATCTTTATTACTTGATGGTCGAACATGACATTTACGATTCAAGATTCCACTGGAAATAAGTTCAGATATATGATGTTCTGTAAGTAAACAATCTGCCCTTGGTAAACTTTTATCAATGACTCAGCTCATTGTATGGGACAAAGCACCAATGATTTATAAATGTGTTTTGGAAGCTTTAAATAAATTGTTAAGAGACATTACTAAATGTCAATTACCATTTGGTGGAAAAGTCATTATGTGTGGGGGAGATCTCGCCAAGGTTTACCAGTTGTGCAAAGAGGAACAAAAGACACCATAATGAGGGCATGGAACTCTTTTACACAACTACCTTTACTTCAAAATATGAGAGCTAAATTGGATCATTTTTTTCAAATATTTACTCAAGATTGGAAATAGAATTGAGAAAGAACACTCATGCTAAATGATTAAGCTTCCTAGAGACATCATTATCAATTTCAAAGAGGAATTAACATCATTAGGAGAATTAATTAACATAGTGTTTCCCAATTTCCAAAGATACGGTGACAACTTAAATATTATGATGCATAGAATTATTTTAACCCCAAGAAATGAATATGTAGATTTAATAAATAATATGTTACTTAAAGACATTCTAGGAGAGAAATTTACATATTTTAGTTTTGATGAATTTATTAATAAAAGTGAAGGATTCATTCATGAAGATTTTTTAAATAATCTAACTCCTGATGGTATTCCTCCATGTGAACTTGTGCTAAAAAAAAAAAAAAACTGTCCAGTTATGTTGTTTAGAAATATTAATCCTTCTGAAGGTTTGTGCAACGGGAGTAGACTTATTTGTCGTGAATTTAAGCAAAATGTCATTTTAGCTGAAATTGGAACATGAGAATTTCGTGGAAAACAAGTGTTTTTACCTAGGATTCCATTCATTCCACTTGAAAGCGATAAACAGTTAGTACCTTCTAAAAAAATTCAGTTTCCAGTGCGTCATTGTTTTGTTATGACTATTAACAAAGCTCAAGGTCAAACTCTAGATTTTGTTGGCTTATATCTTCCTGTGTTCTCACATGTCAATTATATGTTGCATTATCTAGGGCTAGAACAAGAGGAAAAATAAAAGTTTTGATTAAACCTTATGTCAAACATAAATCACATACTTTTTGCACAAAAAAAATTGTTTATCATGAAATCTTGGATTTAATACATAGAAATGAAGCAATGCTCACTTGACTCTTAACATTCAGGTTCAAATTTAGTTAGAAGAGATAAAGTGAAACTTATTATATAATTAGTTGCTCACATATTAATGTATTGTTGAATTTTCTATGAATTTTAAATTTCCAAACCCAGTCGGACGCATGGAGAGACGGTCTCCACATGTGGATGTCTCCGCAGTGCGCGAAGAGAGTCTCCGCACTCGCAGACACATGGTGTCTCCGCGAAGACTTCCAACACGATTCTTAGCATCATGAAGGTTTATAAAATCCTTCTCTTTTTAGTCTAATAGACTTGCCATTCCTTCGAAAATCCTACCAATTCATCGAAGAAACGTGAAAAGAAAAAAAAACCAGTGTCTTAGTAAAGATCGAGACTTGTCGATTTCATTATTGACTCATTCAATAATATATTCTTTTTTATAACTCAACAATCTCATATAATTCAATAATATTCAATAATCTTATAACTTTGGAACCTATCTATACCTACATCACATACCTGTCCATCTAATAATGAAATATAACATTGAGATGTAATCATATTTATTTACGTACATGACTTGATTTTTGCTGAATATATGGTCATTATTGTACTTGATGAAGTTTCACCTATTTAATTCACTTACCCCATACCTTACCCAATACCTTGATGAAATTGATTTGCTTGTCCATACCTGATATAGCACATATTTTTTTTCAAATATATTCTAATCTTTGATTGACACTTTACTGTACAGACATAAGTTTATAAAAAGGCTTCATCCTATTTTTCCACAAACAAACACAAATACTCACTCCAGCCAACCTCCATTCTTAGTAAACAATATAACCTATAATGGAAGAACAATACCAACTAATACCAGAAATTGTTTCGAACAACCAAAAGTGGTAAACCAAGGTGACTGTGGTAGAAGAATAATCACCAAAGCCTTCAAAATAAGGTGGAAGGTACCAACATTTGATGTTAATGGATACTCAGGTAAGTCTTTTCGGTTTTAAATTTAGTTATCTATTGTCTTCATTTTTAAACTTCTCAATGTATTAATACAAATTCCTTTTCCAAGGTAATACTATCTAAGCTAGATTATATGATTCCAACATCACTGCTTTTGAGGATCAACTTCTTCTTGGTAAAACTTATACAATTTGATCAAAAGCTTATGTGAAGAACAACATGGCTAACTACAAATATTCAACGGGATCTCTCCAATGGACAATATCAGGAGAAACTCATGTTGAAAAAGTAAATGAAGATAACCTAGAATTTGTTTTTTCAAACTATCGTCTAACACATTTTCACGAGGTTGAACAGTACATGGATACAGATGCTGATTTAAGTAAAAACCTCCACCTTCATATTTCAAATAAAATTATACACTAATCTACAAAAGTACAAATACAAAAATACATATATATAGTTGTAGCTGGGTTTACAAATTTACACTGACCTAAAAAAAGTTTACATTTTTCCGGATATGCTTGTAGTTGCAATTGATATGTCTAATTCAATCAAAAGATGGAAACCAAACATGGGTACATGATGTCATACTTCTTGACAAGAATTTCAAAACAATTATGCTAACACTTTGGGATTCATTTGTTAATCGAGAATGTGTGCTCCTAGCAGACAATATTGAGAAGAAACCAGTCATCTTTGCAACACATCTCAAAGTTATATCCTTCTTTGGTATATTATAGTTTGTATTTAGTATATTCTATATTTGGTTAATCTGTTATTGGTATTTTGTGACTACTTTGTTTTTCATAATGATTTATTACTAGGTTTGAAATTATCCACAAAAATTCATAGCACTTTCTTCATAAATACACCTTTCAATGAAGTCAAACATATGGCATAATGGTATGTAAAAGTTACTTTAATTTATTATGTTTTATTCTCTAAGGGTGAAAGACAATTCCATGAAAATAGAGGATTTGGTTTTGAAAAAATCATACATGGTTTTGTCTCATTACTCTTTCTCCACTTGTATGTAGTAAGTTTACTCCTATTCAGAATCTTTAGGGACACCTCTTAGATGTAATAAGAAGCTTATATTCTCATTCTTTTCCCAAAATAAGAGATAAACCCAGTTATAAATTTGTGTCAACAGTGAAAGTTTTATTGGGTGAACGCCACTACAACCATAGACACCATTAATAATAGATCTTGGTACATAGCTTGCAACAATTGCTATCGAAGATCAAATGTTGATTTTGGAGAAACATACCTTTGTATTTTTTGCAAGAATCCAAATTCTTAAGCTATTCCTCGTTATTCACTAATTAATCTTCCCATTTCCTTTGTCTTTATTTTTTTTCCTAATGTTTTCATTTATTAATACTCAAATATTATTCACATTAGGGCTAGAGCTTTCAGATGTGCAGCTTTCAGATGTGACAGGTTTGCTTAATGCAAGAGCGATTGGCGAAGCTGTTGTTTACGAATTCGCAATCCCCGATGGAGGAAACCAATTATGTAAGAAATTCAATCTAACTTAACTATATTGCCGTCTATACATATTTTATTGAAATTATACTATATGATTAACAGGGTTCACAATCAATCTTCCAATAGGTCATTAAAAAAATGCAAAACATTGAGAGATCATTCTACTTGAAAGCAACACAAATTGAACCTAATTCATCAAATTACAAATTTAACATCATTTTTGTCACATATTTGGACCATACAAATACAGTAAAACAAAGCCAAACAAATATTGATTGTGAAGTTATGGCAGCTACACCAGCTGAGAATATCATTGACACAGATTGTAAAGAAGATTTGTCACCTCTAGCGAAGAAAGCTCTATTTAAATCTTGTATCATTTGTCCACTTCAAAGGTCGATTGTGATGAAAACACGAACTCAAAGCTCCTAGGCACAAATGCATTAACTGGAAAAGAAAAAGTAGAGTAAATGATGAATATCTTTTGGCAACAAACTTTTGAGAATCACAGTTTATCCCTGTAGTTTTTTTATTTTGTTTGTTAAAAAACATGCCCGTGTAGCTGAAACTGATGAATGTTGAAAAATGATGTATATCGAACATGATAACTACATCATTATCTTACTTAACTTTTGTACGTGTAACCTTTTTGTTATCAACATTAATGAATTAGTTTTGATTTCCAATTTTTCTCTGTATCACTTAAACTAGATTTCATGAACTTCTCTTTCAATTCACAATTACTTTTCAAGTGCAAGTATACCCACAAATTAAAGTTGTTGAAAAAAAACAATTTGGCGGACCAAACTCCTTTTTGAGCGGAGGTGTGGTCTCCGCGACCGTGTCTCCGAGAGCACATGGGAGACACGATATGTTGTCTTGTCTCCGCGCGCGGAGACATATGGTACCATGTCTCCTTGTTTGCAGAGACACGGTGCGGAGCCGTGTCTCCGTGTCTCCATGCGCACGGAGACATGGAGGCACGGTGTCTCCGCGAACGCAGGAGGCAAGGTGTCTCCGGGTGCACAAAGACACATTCGTGTTCATGGAGACACAGTCTCGTGTTTCCGTGCGTAGTCGACATGGAGAGATCGTCTTACATACTTTCACACTTTTTACCAAATACCCAATTTCATACTTTAATTACAAGTTAACATAAGATAACCCAACATGATTTAATGCAACTTTGTTGCTGTTACAAACTTCCGTGATGGATCCTTCTTTAATCAACAATATCCAGGTGCTTTGATGAAATTGGTGGCAGTTTTTAAATAGACCATAAGCACTATTTTAAGTTATATTTTCTCAGAATGCTTCAATTAGTTTCGAATGTATAACTTTCTTTCTATAGGGTAGCAGAATAAAATGAAGATACTTAGCTCGAGTCTTATTTTTTTCATTCCCGTTTCATCCCTCCAAAATTTAATAGGTTATATTTCCTTGTGGTACCTCCATGACACAATTCTTCTATGCCACTATTTTTCCCCTTTTCAACATATTGAAAATTTAATAGGTTATATTTCCTTGTTGTACCTCCATGACACAATTCTTCTATGCCACTATTTTTCCCCTTTTCAACATATTGTAAAGGAAATGAATATACACAGTTTGTAAACAAGAATATTTTTACAAAATATAAAAATTCTACTATAATAACAACAAAATAATTGCAAAACTCGTGCAATGCAAGTGTCACATACTAGTGCTATAAAATAAAAGGGTACGATATTAAAATGAAGGGGAAAAAACAAAGTTATTATTAATTTGCTACACTATGGGAAAACAAAATGCCGCATGTAATTTTCCTCATAAATGCGTGAAATGATATTTTCTTCTTTATTCATTAATTGATGGTTTTCAAATTCTTCATTTGAATAAGAATTTATTTTTCCTCATTATTTAAAAAATTATTTTTTCCAAACTCATTTTTAACTATACATTTTTATAATAAAATATTTTGCCCTTGTTCGAGCTCCATATTTGACAAAAATTGATTTTGAAATAGTATTTTTTGAGAATGTACAATTAAAAAGTAAGGAGAATTTTTGAATTTATATGTAATATTATTTTATTGAGAGAGTGAGTGATTGATAAAAAGAGGGTGAAAATGAATTAAAATTTAATGAGGCCAAACATGAATTTTGTAAGTAAACACAAAATTTTCGTATTTTTTAACAACACAATTACATAATTCATTTTTATCGACCCTATGATCTTAAACACCGCCAAAAGCGGTATACTGGTTTTTCTTTTTTGTTTGGAGCTAATCCTAATTGAACCTTTTAACCATGATCGTTTACTTTTACTGGAGTCAATGCCACATGACCGGGTTTAGAAATACTGAAGACGCCGACAATATTTTATTAACACTTTTTTCTACTATCGCTTTCCCCATTTCTCGCTCAAAGTTTTTGAAGTCTTGCACTCTCCCCACAAAAAAACAATCTTTACAGATAAATCATCGGTCCCAACAATTATATCATCTTTCAGAGAGAGAATTAAATTTCAGAGAGAGGGAATAATGGAGAGACGGGCGATAATACTTTGCAGTGTTGTAGGGTTCTTAGGTATTCTGTCTGCTGCTAGCGGCTTTGCCGCTGAGGCCAAGAGGGTTAAGGTTTTTGCTTTCTGCCCAATTTTTTCTTAATTAATTTTCTTTATTACACCCTTATAATTTTTTATTTATTTGTTTTTACTGAAACGATAATCTTTTTATATCTGGGATAATTTCTCAAGAAAATGTTGTTTCCTTAAGAATCAGGCAAAAAGATCTGATTTTTCTAATTTGATCCTGGAATATTGTATATTAAGATCAGATTTTTTCTAGCAGGTTAAAATGGTGATTTGTGTATTTTCCATTCAGCTGATGAAGGATGTTTGTGTGTAAATTTGAATTAGTTTTTAATTTCTAGTATTGGTCTCGTGTATATTATATTTCTGTGCCGAGTCATACGAGGTGTTGTTGTTACTTGTAATGACCTTAATTGTATCTCACTGCCACAAAGTTATAACCTTAGTTTGTGGGTATACATGGGCGAATCTAGGGTTGTAGTTCAGCTAGGGCGGAGCGGAGACCGGTGACCGATCATCGTTGACAATTAACAGTCGTAATGATCGAAAATATAATTCAATACATAAGTAAATGTACTAAAACGTAAAAAACATATACATATGAAAATATAATTCAACATGGTAATTGAGCCCAACATCTTCTCCATCTTATCCCTAATTTCCTAAAAACCTAAATTCCCAAATCACAATTCACAATTCAC
>CAIGRF010353317.1:11403-28204 GCA_903798235.1 Fraxinus ornus | reverse complement strand
AGTAACTTTGTTTTTTTTAAATAAGTTTTTATTTATTTTAAAAAAGTTTTTTTAAATAATTTTTTATTTTTCTAAGTAACTTTTTTATTTTTTTAAAACTAAGTTTTTATTTTATTTTATTGTTTTAAGTAACTTTTTTTAAATAAGTTTTTATTTTATTTTATTTTTTTAACATAAGTTTTTATTTCAATTTTTTTAAAAATTAATTTTATATATATAATGCAAAATTATCGTTTTACCCCTTTTAAAATTAATAAAATGGTGAAAAAAAAGTTGAGTAGTCATGATAAATTGTTATATGAAATTGAGTGACCATAATGAAACGTTATATGAAATTAAATGACCATGGTGAAATAAAATCAAATTGGATACCATGATGATACTAAGTATAAAGTTGAGTTATCGTAGTAAAATTAAATTAAAATTTTCATTGGGAACGTTTGGAATTATTTATAAGTTAAAAATGATATTTTTGTTCTTTTAAACAATACCACATTTATGTAATTGTATAATATTTTTATCTTTTAAGCATTTGAATGCTATTGTGGTGAATGTCAAATTTTTTTTGAATAAAGTGGAAAAACACGTGTTTACGAGGCTAATTTAAAAAGTACCCCTAGTAAAATTGGCTACAAATTCTTGAAGAGAGTCTCCTCTATCAGGGCCTGGTAGAGCCTTTGCCTCACATGACCTCACAGCAGCACAGCTCATTCTTGAAACCCAAGTCGCCAAAATCGTCCCTTTTTTGCAAGAAGTGCGTCCGGATATGGCGGTTCGTCTAGCTCAACGCCGAATTCTCTCTCTCCTTGCTGCTAAACTCCCCCAAAATCCCCTCTCTACAGGTAACCCATCTTTCTTTTTCTTCCTCTACGTTTCGCTCTTAGATATGCTATATTTCTTGGTGTTTGTATTATTTACATTTAATCAAGAAGCCCTGTTAAATAAACCAGGAAAAAGATATTACTGGATTATAGGATTATGGAGTAAACATTGAGCCATGTTTTAATAGAATTAGGAGAGGATATTAATGGTGAAAAGTTGGAAGCTTTGATTATTGTTGACACGACGATTTTTTTTTTTCTTGTTTTCTTTTGCCATGGAATTCTGATCTTCTGATTTGAATTAATAGAAACCCTACTCAGAATCGAGTGTAATTTAATGTTCATAGGGCTGATTTTGCTCGAAAGGCGCAGAGTTTTGGATTTAGTTAAATTAAATTAAATTGTAGTTGCAGATGGAGGGGGTATAAAATCGTCTTGAGAGAAGGTAGCTCGTTGAATGGAAAGTTCATTTGCTCATACTTTTTCCGAGTATTGCTTTGCAGTCTTCTCCGGAATATGAATGGCATATTGTATGTGCTATTATCTGCTTTGTTTTGCCTGAAATTAGAAAACAAAGTAAGCATTCATGTTGATTTTCACACTTTAAGAGTGACAATTTACGAATCGTATCGTTGTGCAGATTCCCAATTTCAAAATTTCAAGATAGATGTGTGCACTGTGCGTAATTAATCCATTTCTTTTCCAAATATAGATGGGATGGGATGCTAATTGCCATTCGTAGCTTTCGACCTCTTTTCCAAATACAAAAAACTATATCTGTAATTAATCCATTTTTTCCCCTGCAATTTGCTGCAGAACTCCACAGGGATTTTCGTTTCTCTGCAAATTCATTCTTCTGCATATACGAAAATTTTACTAGAAGATTTCAGACGCATGTAGAAGTCAGTAGGCCAACTGTTGAATCTCCAGAGGAACCTGAAGATTGTTGCTCAAAGGATGATGGAGGTGAAATGAATCCGGTCTCAAGTTCAATCGATGACGAGATCATTGCTAAACACACTGTGAAATCTAACTTGAAGGTATCTGAAAGACACGATCTTGCCATGATTTTTACATGCAAAGTTTGTGATACAAGATCTGTGAAGACAATTTGTCGTGAATCGTATGATAAAGGCGTAGTGGTGGCTAGATGTGATGGATGTAATAATCTGCACCTGATTGCTGATCGATTGGGGTGGTTTGGAAAACCTGGTAGCGTTGAGGAGTTTTTGGCTGCTCGTGGGGAGGAAGTAAAGAAAGGATCAGTTGATACTTTAAATCTAACTCTTGAGGATCTTGCGGGGAAGAAGAATCTTGAATTTTAAGAAGTTTGAATCTTGAAAATGCAGAAAGTGTAGCAATTCACACTATTGGTTTATATTTGAGTCTTGTTGTGCTGGAAGAGATGCATTCAGTCTCATCGTAGGAACGATAATAAAATATTTTCATTGGACTTCTGTTGTTTTTATTTGTCCAACAAAAGTGTGTAGCAACAGGTAAATGAGCATTGTGTATTCTTTTCCTAGGTTGGTAGACGTTTAATTTGAGTAACTCTTCGATACTGAGGAATTTTTTGTCCCGTTCTTATCATTTCATCTTTCGATGATTCACCTCAATAATCACACCTGCACCACAAACTTACAGAAAATGGAAATTGAAGTAACTGATCTAATATTCGTATAAACTATTGAGTATTGTATTCTTATTCACAAAAAAGAAAAAAAGAAGAGATCTTTAGTTTTTGTACAAAAGAATTCAATGCATAAGATTTTGCCAAACGGCCAGGGCCCACGTGGCCCTGTCACTAGCAAAACCCGAATGCATATGCTATAGATTTACAAAAAGTACTTTTTGAGTTGTACAATGGCTCTAATAGATCCCGGGAACAAAGCAATCTGTTTTAGTGTCATTAACTACACAAGTCCTTACTGCTTGTTGGCTGAGAATCTGATCAGCATTCCATGTCAAGCTATGTTAGAAGCTTATGCTTTTGCGGAGTGAAACAGAGTGCCAGTAGAATGAAGGTTGAACTCACTTCTTTTGTAAAGTTAACATACCAAAGAAAGCTAAAGCTCGAAAAGCTGCGCCTGCAAGCATCAGGAAGCATATACGAAGAGCCCAGTGATGGAGATCATAGCCGGTTTTAAGGAGCGCGCCACAACGCTGTATGAGCCATACACCATAATATCTGGAAGTGAAAAGTAATCAGTGATATGCCATGCATGCCCACTTTCATATATTAAACTGCCACTGTTTCACATTTCTTTCCCGAGGATTCAAAACAAGAAATCTTTTAATAATATACTACAATGTCACTATTGAATCACCTCAACTAAAAGACTAAGCTATTAAAGAGAGAAGTATCGTTGTAAGAAACAAAAAGTTTCCTAGTGATAATTTCATATTACACACATGAAATAGTTCTTCTCACTAGAGCTTATGATACCCAAGTAATATAATGATTCAAACGGACAGGAATATAATAAAATCAATCGTGAAAGATAGAAAGGAAAGATCTAGTGATGTATCAATCTTAGTACAAATGATCAGCCTTGTCTTTTAGGAAATCTCTAGGGATCAGTTTTTAATTTGCATCCAATGCTTGAATTTTCATAGTTAAGAAATAATTTCCATATAAAATTTAGTATTTATTTTGATTAGTACTTAGTTCTTCGACGCTGAGTGTTCACTATTCAAATGCTCAATCTCATGAAACTTTTCCTTAAAATGATCTAAATTTGAAACACAAAGAAGACCAAGTAGTAAAAGATAGCTGAGAATGAATCTCCAACGAGGTGTTTGGATCATAAGAAATATTTTAGATATTTTTACAAATAATTAAGTACGAATGGCAATCCTTCTCCTAAGAGAATTAGACATTGTTGGGAATTTGGGATTGTAGTTTCTAGGCTTTGTAAAAAAAGTGTAAATCTGTTAACATCTAATCAAGAGACTGAAGAAGGTTCAACTGCTGTTTCAAGTTTACACGCACAATAGGATAATAATTGCATATTTTCTCACACTTGACTTTAAAACAAAGATCAGTGGCTTTAAATGAGCATAAAAGTTAAATTCCGATCGATCAATCTCAAAAAACTCTCTCGTCCTCAAATTGAGTTCCTGGAAAATTCATACTCAAACTACTCAAGTTGTACGCACCAACTTGCATTTTTTGGTCTGCAAAAGAGTGCACGTGTGCGCTAATGTGTATATGCATCATCCAAATCTTAAAGCCATTAATGGTCTTTTCCCAAATACTAATGGCCTAATATGAGGGATCAAATGCTCTCTAAGTAAATTTACAGAATAATTTGTACCACAAGTTTATGGAAGGGAAAGGGGAAGGGAAGTCAAACTTACCTTTTTGCATTTGAGACAATGAATGCTTCTAAGGCCCAGCTTGGATAAAGCAATTCTGTCACAATCTTCATAAATTTACTATCTTTAGGCTGAGTTGAAAGGAGAGTCAAAACCACAGGTAGAAGA
This sequence comes from Fraxinus ornus, assembly GCA_903798235.1. Lineage (NCBI taxonomy): Eukaryota > Viridiplantae > Streptophyta > Magnoliopsida > Lamiales > Oleaceae > Fraxinus > Fraxinus ornus. The sequence goes on along the minus strand of CAIGRF010353317.1, from coordinate 23,897 downwards.
ACGGAGCACTGCATAATGTGGAAGAATTAAAGTCAGAACAGCTGATATCTAATTTGTGAAATGCATGTTTGGTAGGAAGGAATGGATAGTATATATTTATGATTAAAAAGAAGCTAAAATCTTGTTTGTCATATTGTCCAGGCCTCTCTATACTAGGTACCAAACATGCATGAAATGGATAAAGTAAAAGCCTTGTTGAGGGGGGTGCTAATTACCAGCTGAGAGGGACCGGGTTCAAGAAATATGGCCAATGCATAAGCTATACCAGACACACAATAAATAAGGCAGAGCAAGACAATGTAATTATCTAAGAAGGAAGATCTTGGATTGCTGAAGAAAAAGAACATCGAGAGGTAGACCAGTGGCTTAATCAGTGTATTGAAGTGGTCTACTGTATCTTTCGCAACAAAGTGAGCGAGGCTACTAATGCCAGAAGCACGTTCTCTGCGGTATTGCAACTTATCCAGAGAAAATGTCCTCAGAGCCGCAATTTTGCATAGCAAAGCTGTAATAAATAAGATGTGAGTGAAAACACAACAAAGAGTTTATACGAACCATTAAAGAGTATCACTTGCATTCAACTCTATATGTATCAACTATCAAGTTTAAAATTATAATTGAGAACCTATTGAACTTATAAACTCAATAGAAGAGAAGAGAATTAGCTGGACAATCCTAATCATGTGTGTTAATGACAAATCAAGACGAGACCCAGATAATTAGTGAAGAAAATTGGGATGTACATTCAGCAATTAAAGTTTGTTCTACTCACAAGTAGCTATGATTGTGTAAATATAACCAGGTGCACCAAAGCTTTCATCACTTGCTTTAGCAATTGATCCCAAACAGGCACCAGCAAGTAACAAAATAAGATAGTCTATTGCTTGGATTCTAGCTTCACTTAGTCGCTGCTTAGTAATCCTGAGATGAGTATGATGACATAGAATATCAGAAATACAATATATCAGTCACGAAAAAAAAAAATGAGTTCTAAGACCAAAAAGGTAGCTTTAACATTATTTCCCACCTTCTTCAAGTAACAGTTTGGTCCTAAATTATTGCATGAGGAAGCTAGGGTGCGAAACTAGGTAGACAATTGTGTAGTACTAAATGGAGTATAATTTTCTCATTTCCCCCAGTTAATAAACCTTATTATAAGAAAGTGTCCTTTGTGTGTGCATATCCACATATTCTCAAACAATTTGAAAATCACAATGCACTAAAATTATTTAATTGAAGTCTCAAAGACATTCTTTCAGAAGATAGCCTTTGGTAAAATCAAATTAAAAAAGTGATCCACAATTACAGTTCTCAAGGCAGTGGATATCTTTGTGGTCAAAGTTATAGATCTGAATTGAAATTGATCTACATTTAGCTCACTCATGTATTGTAATTCAAAATGGGGAGCAATGGAAGTGGTCAACACCGAAAATTCTGTTCGGGAAACTATGGTACCATCATATGCTGTTTTTGAAATGAGACGAGGAAGTATGATGGAATAAGCTTCTTCAAGAATGTAAGAGGGGAAATTTTGACCAAGGGAGTTACCTTCCAAGGAAATATATATACTGTTGGAAAATGCTCGGGGTTCTCCTCTGAGATAAGTCCTTCGACCTCATGAAATTGTTCTGTATAACACCACACCGTGCTTCCACTTTGTAATTTACATTTTGCCATAATTCTCCCCAAAAGGGTAGTTCCTCGGTCCCAAAACAAACAGGGCTCCCTTGATTTGTTGAACTGTCATTAACCTCAGGCATAAGTAGCCCAGAAAACTTCTTCTGCATATCTGGAGGTAAAGGATAACCTTTATGAAGCATCCATCTAAGAGGGAGTTCTTCATAACTCACATTCGAGGTTGTGCTTGGTTTAATCATCCCCTCCAGAACATCTATAAAATAGTCTGGAGGATTAACACGCTCTGGGACATTGACACCGAGATATGCAAAGTATTCTTCAACTTCCCTGACTGGCCCATGGTAAACAGTAAGACCTCCTTTTGCTAGAAGTATCAAATCATCAAACATGTTGAACAAGGTGTAGCTGCAAAAGGAAAGTGATCCCTCAGTTATTGACAGAATAATGAGGCTACTGTTGCATATTTACTCGTGGATGGAGCAAGCTCTTCTATTTCTTTCANTTGAACAAGGTGTAGCTGCAAAAGGAAAGTGATCCCTCAGTTATTGACAGAATAATGAGGCTACTGTTGCATATTTACTCGTGGATGGAGCAAGCTCTTCTATTTCTTTCATGTTTTCTCTAGAGTATATAGTAGGGCTGGACATGATCCGGTTCGGTTCTCAACGCTTCTAAAGAGAACCAAACCGAACCTGAATTTTCGGGTATTTAGTAAGTGGAATCGTCGGATCCAAATTTAATTATGAAACTGTTCGGGTTCAGTTCCATTCGATTACTGGGTCCGTCGTTTAGTGGTAACGAGTTTAGTACATAAGTCCATTTAGAGATAGGGGTGAGCAGCAAGGCAGCCCAACTAGGCCTATACTTCCGGAATTTTGTACAATAATTAATTTTTTTTTTTTTAATATTTCCAATAACGCTACATTAATTTAACTACGACATGTTCAATCTTAACCCTTACAAAATAACATAGTCCAATCCTGTGATATCTTTTGCGCTTCTATTTGTTGGATTCTTCATCGACTTGATTGTTAAATCACATAAAGAGAAAGATATAGAGCTTACAATAATGAGGAGAGGCACTGCTGAACTTCCAATTCGATTTCTCCATAAAGGCAAAAAGGTATTACGGTAGAATAAGAGATTTGGATAAAACTTATTTCAATTTGATTAAATTGGGCTTGGCTAGAAGTTAGATATTGGAAAATTATTTTTTGGGTTTGAGTTCAATTAATTAGTTAGTAAATTTATTTAGAGAAAAATAAAATAATTCGGCTTATTTTAGATTTAAAAAAAATTAAAAAATTTAGGAAGATTCTGTTTTTATTTGATTCTTCGGTTCTTGATTCAGATACCCGTTCGGGTATTTAATTTAAGAAGAACCACTTAGTTCGATTCTACTGAGTTCAAGTCCAGTTCGGTTCAGTTCGAGAGTTTTGTCCAACCCCACCATCTTGATAGAGATCAATCTTTCAAGAAATAGTGAATAATCATACCAATACATAAATGTATGATTCCCCAGGAATCTTAAATGCTGTAAAACACACAAAGAAGAAAATACATTGCATAGTATTTTGACTTCCAAATTCAGTTATTAACATCATTTTCTGACAAAGTTTGCAGCAGTTCCCATGAAGTAGATCATTTCTGTATTACATTGAACGAGCATCCTTCGTACCATTACCTACATCTTAAGATGACTCATTATGGTGACAAATTTGTTCAAAGAAAGCATTTTCTTGATGTCAATGGTAGATGATGCCTAAAACAATAAAATTAAGGATGCAATAAGGGGGCTCCCATGAGGAAAGCAACGAGCAGGAATTCCTTTTCACCTCCGAGTCCCAGGATTTCTAGTCAGAATCTTTAAGGCTAAAAGTTAATTTCACAGCTGGTAGAGAAAGGTCACCACAAGAAACACTCTCATTTTATCTTTTCGTTTGTCAAAAGTAAGCAAAAAAAGTGAAGAAGAAGTTGGATAGCTCATATTGATATACGAGAAAACCAAACTAGAATACAGAAATAGAATAGATTTCTGGAGAATATAGGAAAAAAGTGTTAAATATTACCTTGGTTGGTGGATAACTGCAACTATGTTAACCCCTTCCAGTGCTTCACGTCTTAGTGCTCTAAGAAGGAGCAGAGAAGAAGAGCTGTCTAATCCCGATGTGGGTTCATCTAAGAATAATAGAGAAGGTTCCATTACCAGTTCCAAACCAACATTTACACGTTTTCTCTGTCCTCCAGAGATTCCTCGCTTCTCAATTGTTCCGACCAAAGAGCTCCGTACTTGCTGCAGGCCTAAAGACTCAATGACTCGTTCAACAACAAGGACTTTGTCTACCTTTGACAAATCTGCTGACAATCTTCAAACATTTCAAAACACAAACATTTGTTAGAATGAAATCATAAAGAGAAAGTCACTTTAAAACTGAATAGAGTATGGCAAGAAAGAGTAATGCCAGGAGCAACATATGAAAAACGATGATTATGTTCAAGAGTTTCGAGCCCATTACATTTCATTGTCGGAAGCCTAAAAAGTCCCTGATATGTTTATAGAAGATTTCAAGGTTGCTTTTACTCTATGTGACCATGATTAACAATGACAATCACAAGCATTTGGCATGAAAGAATTTGTTGGTAATTGAATTGCTTTTGTAGCTATATTTCCCACTCCCACCTTATGTATCGTTGGAAAAGTCACTGTACATATTCAATTCCTATTTCCTAATTCTATTACGTCTGTTAATTAGTTTCCCTTTTGGATAGTTTTCCTCATTTTGTGCATGAATTTGTGAGGTCTTCTATTGCAAAGCACTCCTTAACCTAGATTTAACTGAAGCAGAGCAGTTGCATTATTGCCGGTGTTCCTTTGGATCCATCCATGGAGATGGCAGCATCGCTGGTCAAGAAGATATAATTTCCTCCAATGTTTCTCTTGTATCACAATACGCAGTTGTGTGTTTGTTAATATCATGGTGATTTATGAACGAAGAACCTATTAGAAATGATGACTGTATTTTATGTTGGTTGAGGGTTAAAAATTTAAGTCATTAATAGTGTGTTTATCTTAGAGGTGCTCATATATAACAACTATAACAGAGAATTTTATTACCTGCACTTTGCACTGAACCATATATTCTCCTCCACCGTTAAATTTCCATGCACAACATCATCCTGTGGCACAAACCCAACAATCTTTTTGTATGAGCGGATTGATTCCACCTTTCCATTTATAAGAACTAAGCCAGTTGTTGTGCATCCAACAGTCTTTCCAGCCAAAGCTGAAAGTAGAGTGGTTTTTCCAGCCCCCGATGGACCCATGAGAGCAGTAATTCGACCAGGCCTGATTTCTCCATTGACATACCTCAAAAGATGTTTCTTCTTTTGTTTTAGAGTAACAGTAAGGTCTTTGAATGCAATCTCAATTCTAGGTCTTCTCGTGGTCTCATTATTCATTGCCATTGAAATCGTTCCAGAGAAGGTAAGGTCCTTGTTCTGCTGCTGTTGAGCTTTCTCCTTTTCAAGTTGAGCATATGCAAACTGGAAAATTTGTGTATTTGTACGAATATGTTTCTCCTTGGAATTTTTCTTTATTTCCGCACTTTTGATATCTGGATTTGAATCTTTGAAACTATCAGAACGTTCTTCAATCTCGTACAGATGATGGGGTTCTGTTTCCCTTCCCTCAGATGCAGCATCAAATTGCTGAGATGCACTAGAATTGTAAGGCTGCAGGTGATGAGGCAAATAGTCATCTCTTTCAGATTCTGTTTGGTTCAGTATTCTAACCTGCTCGTTAGGTATGATGATATTTCTACGAGAGAACGTGCGGGAAAGTTGAGATTGCATCTCAATTGCTCTCTGCTTAAGTGCTTCCACTGCAGCTATCCACCTTGCCTGTGCTTGAGCCTTATCCTTTACACTTCTCACGGCAACTTCCCTTGATTTGGCGTATCTTCTTTCCCTAATAATGATAACTTGCTCAGAACAGTTATAGAGGATGAACAAAAGAGTGCTTGTGGCAGCCTGCAAAAATGAGAGGAAACCTTGAGCCGTTGGTTGTGGTTGCATCAGAAGAGACTTGTAATAAATTATCTATAATGAATATTCTTCTATTAACTGCAGTAAATCAGTTGGTCAAAAACTGATATTAGAATCAGAGCATGAAGGATCCACTCAATTGCTCTTAATTTTATTAAGACACTGATTCTTAGACAACTTATGAGTTAGGCATTAAAGCTGCTTGATTTTCTACCAAACTTATTGTTGTTGACAACAAGAAGTTAGAAATAAGAGTATAAAAGCCACAGGTGAAGATATTGCACTAGATCTCCTATTGTATAGTTTTAACATTTATTGATGGCAGATATGATCGATCACATTAACATATAATTCCAACTCAGGACAGGGCCGGGAAAATAGAGTATTCCATTTAGCGAATCTCAGTAATAGGAACTTAGAAGTTTTTCAAATATGGTGGAGAACAAGTGAGAATAAATTTGATTTCACATGAGAATCTGGAATTCCCCTTGGCCTCTTCTTGCTAGTTCGCAATCCTAAGTATGGTAAATAAAAATGTGTAGCTTGTTTTCATTGTCTGCCTATCCAATTTTCTGGATTCTAAGGAGCATCGATGTTCAATAAATGAGTAGAAGGACATCGCATGCAACGTGTCATGATAACATAAGAACATCAAAGCAGCCTTAAAGCATGTTTAAGGTGGCAATACACTTTATGTGGAAACACTTACAATTAGCACTAAACCATATGCTGTGATATTCTGCCTAGTCGTGTTGGAATCACATGAAGTCAATTTGTAGCAACCTGCAAGTTAATGTTTTCTGTGTTAGATGATCAGTGAAGCAAGAGGTGCAGAAAATTGATCAGTGACAAATTCATTGGTTGAAAAAAAAAAGTTTTAATCATTTGCAAAGAAAACATTTTAATGTGCTAGACCATAAAATATGAACTATACACGCTACAACAAGAGACTCACTTGTCTGAGATGTAGAGCCCATGCGGCAGTAATTCCTGAGATTTAAAGAGGAAGAAATTGACATTAAGATCTCAGCACCAGCAAATATTTTAAAATATCAACATAACATAGAGAAAAGGGTACAGAGGAGGGAAAGTATAACTCAAGTCCTAAAAGTGTACATCTGATCAGATAGAAGCTCAATGTTTGAAATTTCTATCTTTCTTTAAACCAAAGTTGAAACCAACAACATTGTACTCAACCGATTTTTGAAAAGTAAGGATAAAAATCAATACCCGCTGCTGCAAGAGATTTCTTCTGTATTTGTTGGACAATATGATCCTGCTGGACAGAACATTGCACCACCTCTACTGACATCTGCCCAGATATTTGCCCCTCCACAGGTATGATCTTGTTTTCCCGGGGGTAATTGATAAAGATATCTGCAGTGATCAATCAATAAATACCTTGAACAAGCAATACTTACATGAGAGGAATAGAAAAGGAATTAGTAAGAATATGAACTTACGGGTCACATAATCCTGTGGTAACATTAAACGTTGCTAGTGGGCAGTAGGAACCCAATGGGCAAGCTTCACAAGTGCCAGAAAATCATAAGCAATAGTTTAGTTATCATTAAAAATCAACTAAACATTTGAAAAACAAAACTCTTCAATAACACAGACAGGATGTAATAACACCAAATTAGTACACGTGCATGCATGTAATATGCCTCATTCGGGGTGGAGCAGTCCATGTTCGCCCTTACAAAGAAAGAATTGTTTAATGAAAAAATAAAAATAGCAAATAACAGGTGAAAAAATATACTGCTGGGTACTTTTGTGACTTGGACTGAACCCAAGGTGCCATTAGACGATCATTGCATGTTTGGTACATAGAACTAGATAAAATTGAATCCTAAGGGGTTGCTTAATTTGTCAAGTCTTGGTTTGCTCCCCATTGGTCACCAGTTCGAGTCCCTCAAAACCACTAAGGTGAGTATCCGGCCATAAACTTCAGGGCCGTGGGATTAGTCGAGGTGCGAGCAAGCTGGCTCGGACATCCACGGTTATAAAAAAAAAAAAAAAAACTAGATAAAACTGAACACTACAGCACACAAAATTTTTTAGCTTCTTTTTCTCACTTCTGTGTCTAAACAATCTCACACTAAATCACCTCATCAAACATATGTTGTTTTGTATTCCATAGCATCCTAAGTTTAATATCAGAATATTCCATAGTTGGCTACCCAAGAAATACAATGTCCCAACTACGAATATTGGAAGCAATCCCAAGAAAAACTATATGGTCCTTGCTCTGAATTGCCTTGTAAACAGGACAAGCTCTTCTTTCCTTTTCCTATTTTTCATATTTCCTATTTCACCCAACTGCCATATGCCCTCTTAGCATGTGAATTCGGAGGTTTGAAACCCTATTGACGCTAGTGCCGATATCCATTGTCACACCTTCATAAGGAACTAGAACTACTAACTATGATCAATATGCTGACTATGTATACGAAGCAGCATTGCCGTATTCCATGTACTAACATTTTAATATCAAAATTGTAAACCATAGAAAATCATTGCAAATGACATCAATCAATTGCTAAATTTCTATCATCAAACAACATTACAAGAAAACAACATATTGATTAAGGGCATACTTACGAATCATGCATGTAAGACCCTGAGGACAAAAAAAACCCTCACAACATGGCTGGCAATCAAGGGTTCTAGCTGGCATTTCAAGTGAGTCTGTAAAATCAACCCTTTGATAGCCAACACTACATGCCCATCCAGGCTCGCAACCTTCGACCCAAGTAGTTATGTTGCAATTTCTATTGGGCATTAGGTAAGTGGAGGCGGTGCCTCTACTTGCAATGAAATTACTGAAGTAGAATTTCAAATCTGCTGCTGTACACAATCGTTTGGGCAAATCTCCTGTTGAAAGAAATCTAGAATAATTATGTAACCCAATTTGAAAAAAAAAAAAATTAAGAGGAAAAAATTGCATGTTGCCATAAATTCTTCACATTGCAGGAAATGTTATGCACATAAAGCTTTATTCATTATAATATACCTTTAGAAGGCCATTTTTCTGGCGGGAGAAAGTTGTTTGGTCCAGCTTTGAAGTTAAATAATAACTTTTCCTTTTATATATAAAAAAATACACACACAAACGGTACCATAAAGAAAGGTATAGTATTGATTTAGCCTAAAATTGGAGGTGGCTAACGCATCGAGTTGTTTGTTGTCTCATGGGCTCAACTCATGTCCACATGAACCAAATGATTGAGCTCAGGTGTCTAAAGGTCGAGCCGATCCATGAGCCGTCTTGCTCATCAACAAAATACTTTTTACTGTGTATTCATCATTGTCAAAATACTAAATCAATGACTTGTTAAATGACGATTTTTTTAAAATAAATTTATTGCCTTTCTAGCATATTAAGAATCTAAGATCCCGTTTGGAAATGATTAAAAATAGATTTTTAGTAGATTTTGATAAAAAATGAAAAAATATGTGGTTAACAAATTGTCAAACCTTTGAAATGTNNNNGTGTGTTTGGTGCATATTAAAATGATAAAATACATTTTTTTGAAGTGATGTGATGAGGAATATGTGATTGAAAAAGAAGGAAAAGTTATTGATGTGATTGAAAATAATAAAATATTATTTTATTGAAGAATGTGTAGTTAAAAATGAGTAGAAGAATGACAATATATCGTGCTATCGAGAACAAATTGTTTAAAATTGTAGAATTCAGATTTGACTATAATTTTTTTATAGAACACATAGTCCAAAGCAAGGGGAACTCCATAGATGATGATCTTAAACTAGTCAACGAGACAAGTAATATAGATAAATCCATATTCATCCCCTCGAATCTTCTTTTTGTAAAAAAATAAAATAAAAGAATAATAATAATAATAATAATAATGTGTAGAAATCCAAGTTCATACCTTTAGTTTTGACAATACATTTAGTCAAGAAATCCAAATTTTCAGAATAATTAAAAGATCTATTCCAATCATCGTCCCTGCAACGAAAAAAAAAAAGTATACGTACAAGTTATGCTCGAAGCAATTCCAAGAAGAAGAAGAAGATGATGACGATGATGACAATAAGCTTACGGGTTTGTAACACAGAAGGTGGCCCGTTTAGCAACATTGCTATGGATGAGATTGGACGTGACACCTGACAAACGTTGGTAAACCATTTTGGTGAGTTGCTGGAGAACCGCAGGGTCATCAAGCTGTGTAGTGTTAATGTTATTATAGTCATAAACATCTTGGCTCTGTACAAACTGCGATGAACTGCATATGATCAGCACTTGGATGATGAACCATTTCAGTGCTTTTAGCCTCTTCGTTAACATTGTGAGCTCGACTCAGTATCGGAACTTGTACGTCGACTATTTCCCGGTTTGGCAAATTCAGAAGCCAAATAAGTCGAGTTGACAAGAGGTTTAGTCACTAGAAGTTTTGGCAGAATTCTTCAAATTTGGTGTTTTTGTGGGTGTTTTCAGGGATAGGGAAGAAGTAGAATGCTAAACTTGAGAACAATGGGGACAAATATGGCAGATGCTACTTGTGTTTGCTTATGAAGGAAGATGTGAGTATTGACTTCGTTTAATTAGGTGCGACTTGGCTAGATAATATTCAATGAGATTCTGACGTTTTCAAGAAAAGAATTATTCAAATTAATTATTAAAAATGTCAAAAACGAAAGAATTATTCAAAATGTCAAATTATGGATTTGATTTTCTGTTCTTCTGCGGGTAAGATAACTTGGATGTGTAAAAAAAATATTGGCATGCGCATTGAATTGGCAAAAATAGTCATTTTCTATTCGAAAAAAATGTATTGTTCGAATAAAGGTAATTCGTAAGTAGATTTCAAGTAAGAGAATTTGTTGTTTTTCGTTTTGTTTTTCGGCGAGGTTGAATGGAAGACGAAAACAAGAAATGCAACTTGAAATCGGACACAATATGTAAAAACTTTTCTAAAAAAAGTAATGTGTATGATGTTTATATAGAAAACGATAGTTGAATAGAGACTCGTGAGTCTCCAATCTTCTATAAATATGGTGTCTATACTTTTAAAACTGTGAACCAATTAATGGAGGAAAGCTATTTGAACGTTAAGTAGTCAAGTCACATTAAGGGCATGTTTGGATCGAATTAAAATCTGATTTTAATCTAAGTCAAAGACAAATAATCAATATTAACCACATCTTTCATGCTCCCTCGTATTTTCAACCACACATTTCAAAAACTTCTATCTCAATCCACTGAAAATATGATTTTAATCCACACCAAACACCCTCTAATACGATGTCCTACTGAAATAATAAAATGGTCCAAAAATATTTTTCTTTATTCGAAAACAAACCGAACGAGGACTTCAACTTTCATTCAAGAATTCAAGCTAGAAAATTACTCAGTGCTCATTAAAAATTTTCTCTTGCATCGACCTATCTCGAAAATAGCAAGAGTTGTCATGTAGCTATTAACATTGGAATTTACGTTTTTTGAGGGGCATGATGCCATAGTTTTAAAGGTTGAGGATATGAGTGTAACAAATTGTACATTGCAGACATAATTGCACTTATAAAAGGTGCTGGTTCCCTGGTGGAATTTACAATATAAAATTATAACTATTTTTTGTAACTTTCCTTGAAGTTTTCAGAGTTTTATAGCTCTGTTTGAGCCCAATTTTATTTATTTTATTTTTTTTAAAAAAATGAATTTTGTAATAGTAATTTTTTAGAGTAAATCTAAGTTTTATTAGGATAATGTATGATTGAAAATGAGTTTTTGAAAAAAATGAATTTTCAGAAAATGAGGCTCAAACACATGCTAAGTTTCTATTGGCCCCCCATTTTTTAGAATTCGTTTTTTTCTAAAATTGATTTTTAACCACACATTTCATGAAACCCACAACTTTTATCGATTTTTTAATTATACACTTCGTCAGCTTTTATCAAAATTTACTAAAAATCTTATTTTAAACTAAACCAAACAGATGCTGAAGTAGTAACATAAATCTGGGACTTCATTATTCTTGACTTTACCTAAAGTTCGTTTTGATGAAACGTGTCCCAGATAAAAATGCTAGTAAGAAGTTTAGCCCGCAACTCTAATTTTTACGAAATGAAGATTATTGACGTAAGATGGCAATTTCTTACTTTGTCGAACAACTCGATGTTTGAATAGAAGTAGCAGTATTGTTGAAGATGGCGAATTGGTCTAAGGGTTTTCATGTGGATTTATTCTAATTGGGCTGGCTGCTTTATATAATCTTAAAACAACTTCTTGCAAATTGTAAGTCCTAAATGAATATTTAAAGCTCATTACCATTTCCCACTTCGTATTTTAAATACTGTTCAATGTTTTCATCAAATTGTGAATAGAAAAACTTATGTAACATGTGACCTCGTACCTATATTCACTAAAGTAAACATTAAATTATTTAGTATGATGTACATTCCAGTACATATACAGGAATGATCTATTAAGTACCGATGACAAAACACATCAATCTGAACTTGCCAACATGTTCGACCAAGAAAATCGACAATTGACATAAAATCAGTTTGCTTTTATACATAAAGAATTCAGAGGTTATGCAACTCTACATCAAAGGATGGAGTGGGGCCACTAAGGATATGTTTGGTACACAATTCTGAACACTAGATAAGACAAACTATCCTATATAGAGGACAAGTTAACATTCTTCCAGTTTTTTAAATCATATCCTCCATGCCACATATCAACATGGGAAATGCCATTTGTACCCGGGCGTTTTACACGCCCGGGTACACGCCCGTCACATAAGTGAGGGGCCACCGTGGCCCCACGGCAAATATAATAA
>CAIGRF010353260.1:7058-32169 GCA_903798235.1 Fraxinus ornus | reverse complement strand
TGGAAGTTAGAATTTATTTTTCATGAAAAATAATGGCATATCAAACACACCCTAAGTTCCTTATTAAGCCCCTGTTTGGTCCGAATTTTAATCCAAGTTAAAGTCAAACAATCAATATTAATCACGCTTTTTATAGGTCCACAACTTTTCGACCATGTATTTCAAAAATGTTATCACAATCTACTAAAAATCTAATTTTAATTCCCACCAAACACCTTTTAAGAGGACAAAATTATAAGAAATTTCGTCTAATTACATTTTGCCTAAGGGACCTTCTTCTTCTTCTTCTTTTTTGTGTGTTTTTTTTTTTTTTAAATGTGATTTTTTTATAATGTGTAGTTAAAAAGTAAAAATAAGTTATGAATCCATGTACATGATTATTTTTTTGATAGAATGTGTTATTAAATGAGTTCTAAGCAATAATAACAAATCACCCATTGTTTATGTAACACGTTACACATAAATTTTTTGATCTATTTATTATTTTTTAAAAATGTAATTATCAAAAGCTTATGATGATTTATTAAGGGATAATTAGCACAAAACGTCCTAATTTTTATTTTTTAACATTTTCATAATTATTTTCACATTTCATTGCCCAAAAGTCCTTCAATCCATTTACCGTTAGTTGGACCGTTTATTTTAAAAAAAAAAATCATTTTTATTTTCAAACACAAGGATAGAATAGTCTCGATCCATTTATCGTCTTATTCCCACCTTCAAATAGTTATTTCATAAGTAACGATAACGTAAACATGAAAATAAATTATTAAATTAAATAGAGGAAAAATGGCGTAAAGAACGTTGTATTTCGTAACACTGGTTACTGCAGTGGTAGATTAATGATAAAATTTAGAATGGTAGGTGAAGATATAAATTGAATTGGTGGTCGATGAATTGGCAATGTTAATTCCCATTTCGTACTTATTAAGTGGACATGTCTAAAAGGTTAATTGAAAAACAATTGCAAATTTGATGTTGTAAAGTATCTATCATATTTTAATGGTGAGATGAACGGACCCTATTGGTTTATTTTTAGCATGGAATTAACATTGTGACAATAATCCCTACGTAGTAAGACTTTTTGCGTTATATCAAACTTCTTGACGCAAAACATCTCTATCTCTATAACTCATTGTGAGAATCGTTCGTTTTTTTCTTTTGCGTGCAACTTGTTTATATACAACGACTCAAACTCCCTGAGTACACCAATTCGATCACAGCAGCTCAGACAAAAATTCAGATAAGAATTCAGACAACAATTAACCAAAATCTCAATATAAAAGGGGATAAATGGTGTATTTAGGCTCAACTACGCTCCTACCGTGACAGCCTTGGAATACTTCTCTTTAATAGGGTTTTCAACTTATATCATCGACAATCCTGCAGATATCTTGCTCGATCTTGCTAACGGTAATAATTAAATTCCGTTTCATGCAACAAGTACATGATTTGTGCTTAATTTTTAACAATTTTGAAGAAAGGGCGCCTCGACATTTATTCGGCATCCTTCTAAATTTCGTGGCTCTGATTGCACCATTTAATGGAATTCGGCAAAAATAAAATTAAAATTTGTCATATTAATAATTGTAGTATAATTGTAAAAAAATGGTATAGTCAAGATAGTTTGTATGAGAAGTTTCAAATCTTTCAAAAATGTATAACGTGGTTCCAACTCTTTATTTGAAAATATGCAAAGTTACTGTTTTACTCCTTTCAACTTGGGCAAAAGAGTGAAACTCCGCTTTTTCTAGTCAACTAACGATTTTCTATCCATTTGGACCTCTATTGCTAATTCCTCAAAGGTTTTGAACATCTGTTGGTACAAATTGATCGTTAGAGACATAGAGTAATGTTTGCAAAAAAGTAAAATGTTAGGGACCGTTACTACAAATTTTCCCTAAAAATACTATTAGAATAAAAACCGAAGACTGTGTTCCAAGCACATGAGTAGCTTACATGATGGAAATATATGGAGCGTGTTTGAACCCCGTGTTTTCTTAAGAATACATTTTATAATAGTAAATTGACGGAGAATTTGTAATTGAAAAATAAGGAAAATTTTTAAATTTGCGTGTAATATTATTTTATTGAAAACGTGTTATTAAAAAGAAGAGAAAAAATATATTTTAAAAGTAATGAGACATTAGAATTTATTCAATCAAATAAACAAAAAAAAAATACTTTTCCACTCGTTTTTTACCACTACTAGTGGGAAGACGTGTGTTGCACGTTAATTGCTTAGTGTTGAAAATAAATGTATGTAAATTTTAGAAAAAATTATTTGTAAATGACAGTGTTGCAGGAAAATGTCTAATCTGATACAAGAAACACAAAGCAACAAAAATGTACATTTCAATTTCTTATAAAACATTAAAACAAATTACAAATTCAGCTTTTTATTAGTACTCAACAAGTATCAAGTATAGATCACCTGTTTCACTATTTTGAATACGTTATCCTTTTAACATAACTATAGATGTAATTTCGTCACTCTCTCACCTTTTGAAGCACAAATTGAGTAGATGGCAATATTCACAAACCTCTTATAAAAAACACAATGTATTCCATTAAAGATAAAAAGACTATAAAAACTCCATTCTTTTAATTCGATAAGCATTCAGTTAACACAAAACGGAAAATTTCACGTGATCATCCAAAAATTGCAGGAATAAATTTATTTTATTTCTATCTTGTTATAACTAAAATAAATATTAAAAAAGATGTAGGAATTCCTTTTTTACGAAAACAATAAAGGATAAAATTAATCAAATAGGGAACCGAAAGAAAAAACAAAACATTGAAAATTCAAAAATATAGGGATTATGAAAATGAATAGTAGTACCGCATAGGATGCAGGCAAAAAGTTGAGGACTAAGAAATGTGTACATAAATGCCAAGTTTGCTTAAGATTAAAAAAAATTATACAGATATCATAAATAACCATGACATATCGTACAGTTGCGTGACCATTGAGGGCTAAACAATTTACACATCGAAGCGATTGTGTCCCTGATTCAACGCTAAGGGGCTACCTAACTATAAATGAACTCATTAACTTCCGTGAATGAAAATGATTTTTGAGAAATATTACTTTAATTAGAGTAAAAAAACATATTTTTTGGTGTTGTATTCTCTAAATTTTTTAGCTGGAAAAGCAATAATGAAATGTTGTAAAGCTAGCCCTTTGTGACCTGCTGCAAAGCCAACAGTATAAACAAAGCATTGTTAATATAGGCTATTAGAAAAATTCAATTGAAAGGCATGTAAATATGGAACAACATGAAGTATCCATGCTTAAATACTATAGTAGAACTCCATCTTTGGTAATATGAAATAAAGTAGTTGAAGATGGATCCATGGGAGGGAAATTATTCAAAAAGGGAAAAAAAACTCAATGAAAATGGAAAGAGATTCATATTCACAATCTAACTCGAACTTTTGTAAGTATCTTACAAAAAAAAAAGGGTCATAAGACTCTTTCAATATTAGTATATTTTAATATACGAATTTCATTCTTAATTTTAATTGTAGTTTAATTTTCTCCTCCCTCTAACCCATTATAATAAGTTGTGCGAATTCCACATTGGACATCCACTACTTATGTTCCAAAACAAACAACTTGAATAAACACAATTGAGACGATTATATTATGTCTTCAGTTCAATTTTTAATTTCTTATTTTCCCTGCGTGTTTAAGTAATTTTAAAATTATCAATAGAGCCCCCACTCATAAGGGCGAGAACTGAAAAGTTAAATTTAAACTTGTGTATCCTGTTAACTTTAAGCTTGCACAAATTTACAGTTATAACCTAATCCAATTAAAAAAATGAAAGGGGAAAAAAGTGTACACACCCCTCTTCAATTTATCCATCTTAGTTCCTTTCTCTCTCCCCAACCTTTCTAATTATTCCGAACAATTTTAGACTAATAAAAGAATATGTACCTCAAAATGTTAGTTGAAACTTTAGTGAAAATGTTATTGAAAGCACCGCAATAAAAAAAAAAAAATTGTTTTCGTGCTGCACGGAGACATGGCACTGGAAGTTTTTTTTTTTTATTATTATTTCTTCTAGAGTCAACATTTTATCATTATGAATGGTTAATACTCTTGTTAGCACACAACCATTCACTCGCATTGACTTGAAAAATTATAATGAAGAAGTGTTCATTTTTCATTTGCAAATTCATTATAACCCTAAAATTTTTCTAAAAGTAGAAATCTTCATGCATTAACTTTTTCATTTTTCCTAGTCAACACTGAGCTCTAAAAACTTGANTCCTAGTCAACACTGAGCTCTAAAAACTTGAACCAGAGAAATGAGAGGTAACTGAACATAGCTCTAGTAAATAATATTATTATCATAATAACCAGAAGTGCACTTTCAGTTGACTCTAACCAACACTAAAAAGAATTCCTTCAAAAAAAAAAAAATGGAAATTATGCATTAATTAATGAGATCCCTACTTTAGTCTTAACCTTAAACTAACAAAGAAATCATCCCAGAAAAACAAATAACAAGCAAATTCAAATACATAAATATATACACCTAGAAAGTTGAAACCGTAGTGAAAATGCATTGTTTAAAAAAAAAAAAAAAAAAGTCTTCGCGCTACGCTGAAACATAGTGTCTGCATTGCGCGAAACTTTTTTTTTTTCTAGAGCCAACATTTTACCATTCTGAATGATTAATACTTTTATTATCCCATAACCATTCACTCGCATTTACTTGAGAACTTCTCAAGTATCGTCCAACACAATTTTTTTTTCATCTAGTCTAGATAGATAAGTAATTTTATGGCATTTGAATGCTAGCAAACTGTAAGAATTGGCTCGAAGAACACCTCAATAAATTGCTTAGATAATCCACGCTAAGAAGTTAGACATGCCTTAAGTCATATTGATTAACAATATAAAAGCACTTACTTTTGAGTCTGAAAATCTATATCTAAATTAAATGCCAAAACAACCCTTTTTGTCAACGAAAGTTTACTAAATAGTAGTCTGTCCATAACTGACCTCACCCTAGCATTGATATCCGAAACCCTCAACTGCCTCGATCCAAAAGAGCTGGGCATTTTGTCTTGTGTCAACACTTATTTGTATAGACTTACATCGGAACACCATGTGTGGAAAAATTTTTACTGTGAGAGGTGGGGCATGAAATCTGGGAAAGAAAAAAGAGAGGTGAAGAAAGGACGGAAGGCATTGTTATGGCAGTTGGTGTTATGGCAATTGGTGTAGTTGCGTGTGAAAATGAAAAAAATGTTTCGTGAAGTGAAAAAAAAAATTGAATTATGACGACGATTAGAAATCGTGACTCTGTGACGTGCCAAATTTTTCTTTTACATTGAGAGATACACGCAGGGTGTTTGACACCCTTTTTTTGGAGAATATAATTTTTGGAATAATGATTGATGGGAGAATGTGTGGTGGAAAAATTATGAAAATTTTTAGATTTGTGTATAATATTATTGAGAGGTGCTATGTGTACATTATGAGATCCATAATATACACATGGATCCCTTTATGGATCCCATAACGTCAGGCGACCTCCCAATATGGGGTCGCCATGTGTACCCATAATGTACGCATAGAATTTTTCAATATTATTTTATAAAGAGGTTGTGTGATTGAAATGAAAAAAAAAAAAAAAATGGAAATGAGTGCCGCGGCCTAATAACTTGATCGTGACGCGATTGATAGCCACCCACTCCTATATATATACACGGATGAGCGATGACACTCGGATTAATGATCTTTCTTCCCTGTTGGCGCCAACAACGCCAGCCAGAGAGAGATTATTATACTTCACTCTAAAACCCTAGATCTCTGCGTGCATTTCTAGGAGCTGAGCCGATTCTCATTGATTAAGTGTCGCCCTGGATCATTCAATTTGAGTTCATCACATAAACTGGATAATTATACTATTCTAATCGATTATTTCAGTAAGGATTTGAGTATTTGTGTTTTGTTTGCCTATACCTGAGCTATCAAACATGGCGGATGGGCAGATGATGAAGCGTGCCAAGTATAAGTCTTCGGTCAAGGACCCCGGAGTTCCTGGCGTCCTCAAAATGGTGATAAACTTAGCACTCATATTTTTATGTCGTTATTTTAGCTTCCAACTTGTTTTCGATGTCAGTGTGGCTTTTTTCTCCTGAATTATTTTGCTGGGCTATATTCTGCTGAATTGAGTATACCCTGATAGTTGGGTACCCTATAAATCAAATGTACCAGAAATGCAGGACAGATCAATGATTTCTTGCATCTTTTACCATTGATTCCATTGTGCTGTTCAATCAAATTAGGGTTCATTTTTCATGTTTTTATATTAATTCCTTTGAAAAAAAAAAACAGAGCTGCGATGGTGTCTATTTAGCGATTGATGGATTATAATTAAGAACCAGAGCTATTAATTAGTAAAAAATGCAGCTTATAGATTAATCTGGTTTTATCCGTTGCTTGTTACAGACCAGGGAAAGATTTGTTTTTATGCCAAATGATCCGAATTCATCCAGAAAGCTAAATGTGGAGTTTAAGACGATTAAAGGTGCTTTTTCTTCTACCTTTCCCTTCTCTACCAGGATATACATAGATTCTTCTTAATTATAGTTCCATGTGTTGAGGGTTGCAGTTGAAGTTATTTGAAATAAAATAAGCACCAGTGACTGATGTAGTTCAGTGTGGTGAGTTTTTCATCACAAAAGTAATTTTCCTGTTTTAAATGATCTCTTTCATACTCCATAACCACACTGAAAATCCAACGAAAAACCAGAAAAGGAGAAAATAAAATGACCAGTCTTCTGGAGTGTCTACATTATTCAATTTCTTTGTTATATTTCTGTTGTAGATCTTTTATTGATGTCTTTGCTATTATCTCCATTTTTCAGGGCATAAATTTACCAAGGAGGGTTCCAGTAAGCAGGCCCTTCTTAATCTTACTCAAGAACAGGTATGAAGTCGTGGACTAAGCTGATACGTGCTTGCAAAATTTTCCACAAATATCTTTCAACACGAGCAATGTATTTTCTGTTGCCTAGTTTCTGTGCAATTAACAAGCTTTGTCCTGCATTATTTCAGGGTGGAAATTACATATTAGAGTTTGATAATTTTGCTGATCGTGATATTTGCCGAGAATTTGTGGGTAAGTCACCATCACGGCCATTAGTTATTCACCACCTTTGGTTGAACTTGGATATTAGTATTACCATGCTTTGTGTGATCTAAGATTGCCACACGTAATCTGCTAAAGTATCTATTTGTTGGATTGAAATAATTTCACGTGATGGGTGTGCTGCTTTTCTTTCTATTTTTCTTATCCATATGCTTATATTCCACCTAGGACTTTGACTTTATATTTGATATTAATTATCCCCATTATCTTATTCAATTTTTGAGTTTAGTAGGATTTTCGATGTGCTGCTCGTTTCATTTTAGATAACAAGTCTGCAACCTAGTGAACATGTTTGAGATTTTCTTGGCATATGAAATTTATATCACGTGCTGCTTTGCAAAAGCTGATTATTAACGTAAATGTGGTCATTACATATAGATCACCATTATAATTTTAGCTCGAAAACTTATTTTCAAATTAAGAATGTATAGGACAAAGGGTAGTTATTGAAACCATACAGAATCACCGGACTAGCAGGTCCGACCTGAAAACTGGACCCAAGGCTGGTCTAGTTAGATTGAATGGACTGGTTTACAGTTAAAAGCATGTTTGAAAAGTTTAAAAACGGTTTAAATTATATATAGATAGAAATGAATGGTACGTGAGTGGGTATTACTTATGGCTACCTCGCAACGTGTGGATAAAAAGTGACCCGATTATTCATATACTTATATTGTATCTCTAATTTGCTTAGAAAAAAAAGTTACTTTTGAGTATATTTTTTTTATTACTTAATACTTATATAACGTAACACATTTTGATCTAAAGATATGACTTAACTTTTAAAAATTATTGTTAATTTATTTACATTATAATATGTAAATATCTTTTATTTACTTTGCACCCTACAATGAACTGTCGCCTGAACTAATGACCCAGTGACCTGGGTAAATGCTCAGTCCAGACTTGATAAATATAGAATACAGCGTATCAATGCTGGATTGTTTTTTTCACATTTATGTTCTCAGGGATGCAAGGAACATAGTGTATCTAAGTTGGATTATTTTTTCAAATTTATGTTCTCATGGAAATAAGAGGCTAACCGCTAACGTACCTAAAGATATTGTATCTGGTGACTTGTGAACAGCTGCAGCTATTGCATTTCATGGAGAAACTGGAAAAGCTACCTCTGAAAAGCCTGCTGCTCCACTTCAGGGTGAACAGCTTAGCACGGTAGAAATGGAGCATCGGATTAAGCTACTTCAGGAGGACAAGTAAATTTTCTTTCTAGTATTTAATTACAAATTGTGACTTGGCCACTTATGCTTTGCTGCACAGTGCATACATCTTTCAGTGGCTGGAATCATATTTCAAATCTCATTCAAGTGTGGTACAAAGGCTACCCCTATCCCTATGTTACTGCTTTAATTTGACTATTTTATTATCTCATGATGCACTTAAATCCTCGTTGCAACTGAGTTGGTCATAAGATAGTGCCTCCATGATCTATAGATACATATAGTATTACGTGGAAAGGAGTTTTCCTACCTGTATGACCTTGGCTCCGTAAGAGCTAGTCAGGTTAGTTAATATACGGTTATCTTGATGTTATGATGTGAAATTGCTGATTTGGAGACAAATAAATGAATAAGGAATTTGCATATGGCTGTTTTGACCTATCATTCAAACCAACTAGCTTCTCAATGGACAAAATATTCAGTAGGTCGTCGTCAAATAAAATATCTTGTGCATCAAATTGATTATTTTAATCCTCTAGAGTTTATTTCAACATTTAAAGTAGCAGCTAAATGGTTCTTTAGGAGTTTGTGCTTGGAAGTTATGTTTGGTGCCACTTAAGATTTTGTTATATTCCAATTTCTCGCCTGCCTTTTCAACCCTATATTTTCTCTTACAATATGATGAACATAAAAGGCTGATATTCCTTCTATGAGATTACAATAGCGCAATTCAGTTGATCTTTGTAGTTTGTTGGATTATTTTGTTCTGAATTCTTTATATATAGGTTTTTTACTTTAAATTCCACCTACAGGTTGTATAACTAAATACTGTAACTGGCAGCGAATTGCAGATGCTTCACAAGCAATTTGTTATTGGAGGTATCCTGACAGAGGCTGAATTTTGGGCGACGAGGAAGGTTAGCTACTGAAGTTTGAACTTCAGGGTATATTTCAATTGGTCGCAATAAAAAAATGAAACAGTTGTCGTTTATCACGTTTATCTTGCCTTGTTTCGATCCTAGTATTTTTAACAAAATAATAATTAGCGTTTCCCAGAGGATAGCTTTCACAATTTTCTATTTTGGAACAAAGTTGTTTGATAAATATTTAAGAAAGTTAGATAATTAATGACGCAATACACAAATACAAAATTCTATCAGTTCTGGTGAACACATCGGAAGAGCATTATAGAGGCAATTTTTCTGTAAACTGTTTCTGATAAGTGGTTTCAATTTGGTTTGACATATCATTTTAGAAAATTTTAATTAACTTCTAGCTTTGAAAAATTGAAAAGGACAGACATGCTCTGCATTTAGTAGGTCTAAAGCTACTGATAGAAATATCTGATAAATAATCACAATTCATTATTGAGATGCAGAAATTACTGGATCAGAATGACAGAAGAAGGCCAAAGCAGCGTGTGGCCTTAAAAAATGAAATGTGGAGTGTGAAACCCTTATCGGATGGTCAGGTACAAGAAAGCTTCCTTATTGCGTGTCAACATAACTGGATTTGTTTGATCTGGGTGAATTTTATGGTCCTGACTCCTGAATGCAAGACCCTAGTCCCATGATAGATGAAATTTGGTTTTGGTGTGTATGTGTTGCGGTTTAGATTCCATTCAAATTCCTATGGACAGCAGAAGGGCCTAGCTTGATGGTTCTGTTAGGCTGCACTGTCTGTGTTATGGCCCATGCTTTTCAACGTGGAATGTTACTTGAAGGGCCTGCTGGATAATTCATCTGTTTCTGTTCTCATATTCAATAACACAGAGATAAACTTACAATTTTGAGGAAGAACTTGTTTAGTTCTTATATTCCAAAACAAAAAGGTTTTTCAGTAATTTTGGATGTTATATATTTCCCTATTTGAAAGCGATTCACACTAGTAACTCAAAATGTACGAAAAAATTAGAAGAAAGAAGCACCAAGAGTTAGGGAATTGGTGGAGGTGTCTAACAAAGGCATATGTACATCTCAATGCTGGGCTCTCCAGAATTTGTTGCAATCTTTTCTGGCGATGATTTGACATCATATTGCATGCATTTCTTGATGGTGATTTGCAGAAGGTGTGGCTTGTGGATTTGTTCAGTCCTGGCTGTGGTGGTTTGCTGCGACTTGGGGGCTGAAGGAGAGGGGGTAGGGTGGTGAGACAGTGGTATCATAGGTGTCAATGATTCCAACAACATTGATGGGTGAAGATTTGGTTGTTTGAAAGCAAACTGCATCAAGAGGATTCATGATTGTCACGATTGATGGGAGAAGAGCAGCATTGTTAAGGCCTGCGGGGCAGTGATAAATATGGAAGTTGAAACCTTTTCTTTGGGTAGCCATAAGATTTAACATCCTAAGAGTATCTCCAAAAGACTCTTTAAACATAAGATGCTCTCTTTTTTAAATAGCTAATCCTTAAAATTATGCTCCAAGAGACACTTTAAATTAATATTTTAATTTATAGAGCGAGACAAACTCACTATATATAATTAAATGCATTCAAAGAATTTCAATTTTCAAATAAGGAAAATAATATAATAATTTGGAGGGAAGCTAGTGAAAATAAAAGATGGGGAAAAACAATAAATATTTTTTAAGAGTAGTAAAATTAAGTGTTAAATATAAAGAGCCTGTTGGAGTACTTAAATTTTTGTACTCTTTAGAGAGTCCATGGAGATGCTCTAATCTGTTTGATGAGCATTAAAATATAGGTATTTCTAAAGTAATGCAAAGATATTTTTCTCTTTGTATTTTTTGCAACTGTTTTGAATTGTTTAGCCAATGATGGATTTTGCGTCACGGAATGAATCGAGAAACTAAGGACGTTTCCAATACCGAAGCAGCTCCTGCTGAAGCATTGGTTTTTTTTTTTCAAATGACTGAATATAGATTAAAACAAAAACTTGAATTCATTTTTTTATGACTTCAAAATTTTAAAACAGAGAAAAACAGAAAACATGCGCGTTACCAAACAACCCCCAAGTCCTTTTGAAGTTTGCTTTTATCTGTTTGTGAAGTCTGATAATTTCTCAGTTTGTGATCTACATTATTATATCATTAAAATGAAAAATATGACCGTTATTCATTACATCAACATTTAAATTCAAATTTTCTATCTCTTGTGTGGGTCCAATAACGGTTATATTTTTCATTCTCATTCTACAATAATTTGGCTCAAACATGGGCACAATCTGAGATTTTTTTACTTATCTTTAATCGTTCAACATGCAACCTAATTGTCATGTCTCTATTTGTTGTATTTCCAGTCTAACAGAGTGACGTTCAACTTGACTCCAGAGATTATTCATCAGGTACAGTTCCTTTATTCAAATTTTGTGAACCAGAAAGTAACTTCCTTTTGATTAAGTCAGTCTCTTACCATAGATAACAAATAAACGTTTTTTAGCTATTTTCAGTGCTAGACTTTATATGGGATGGTCCTTCTAACTGATACGGTGATTGTTACAAGGGAAATGGCCCAAATGAAAGAAAACTTGAGGGAAAACATGAATCCAATTAATTCTTTCCAAGAAAGCTCTATACAATGTTTATAACTATCCGAAACTCCTAAGGTCTTAAAAATAGATGCATTTTCTGAAGAGCCAAAAAGCTAATAAGTTTATTGTTTTCCAACGATTTTTTTTGCTGTCTTTTCTACTTTTCCTCTTGAAATGACAGAGAGCCAGTGTAACTTTGTGCCCTGGATGGGTTATTTGGAGGTAACATGCTTTAACATTTAAACTATTTTCATTCAGAGACTCTTATATTTTTGTGCATAACTTCAACCTACCGTCCAATATTGTTTTGAGTCACCTTGTCTTACCATAAGTAAAGCCAAAGTATGAAAGAACAAATCTCACTCCGCTGGAGTAATTTGTAGTTGAAAACATTATGTTTCTTTTATGTGCAGCTTTTGATGCTGTTATTAGTTGACTGGATGTATGTATCTCCCATATTGTCATCCTTGTTGACACTCTAAAATTTACTGCAGATATTTGCTGAGAAACCGGCTGTTCGCCAAGCATATTTGAAGTTTGTTCCTATCAAGGTACGGGAGAATGTCAATTTTTGATTTCCTTTCTTGGAAAGTTCTTTTCTTACGTATTTCCTTGTCGCATTTATATGACCATGATTATAATAATGATGATTATCAATATTATTTTTATTTTCCAGGAGTAATTTTCAGTTGGATTCCTTGATATTTTAGTGCTTCATACTGGGTTCCATTAGGCTTTGGATAATTTCCTTAAACCTTTTTCCCGTCTTTTACTGAGTGATGAAAATAGTTGCTTGTTGGAGCAATGGTAATAAAAATCAAACAGACTCCCTGATATTTAAATAAATGGTAGTTGGCCCCACACGATTTTGAAATTGTACAATTACACTGTTTCTTAATCCATGTGGTTTTCAGAACCTTGAAAGACAATGTTCTCTATGTTGGAAAGCCACTATATATTGTTTTGTGTCGCTTAAATAGTAAGAATGGGTTCTGCAAGTGTTCACAGTACGTGAAACTGTGAGTTATTATTATTTGAAGAAAACAACGAGTTTAGTCAAGTCACTTCGGTTTAGGATACTTGTTTAAGGGTATATAATAACATGGAAGATATTTATTGAAACTAAATGTATTATAAACTTCTAAGTATCATCTTTCAACATTTAAATCTATATTGAAGTGCAATCACTTGAAGGATAGTATTTAGATGCATACTGCATCATTAAATATAAGGTATACTGTTACGTGTTGGAACCTCAAAGAGTTATGTGCCATTGGATATTGTCTAAAAGAACTTACATAGCCATTAGAAATCCCTGACAATGAAATGTTTGTAATACAGATGTCAGAAAAGGAATTTTGGACCAAATATTCAAGAGCAGAATATCTTCACAGTACAAAAAATGTAGTTGCTGCTGCAGCTGAGGCTGCTGAAGATGAGGAGCTTGCCGTTTTTCTGAAGCAAGATGACATGTTGGCAAATGAAGCTCGTAGAAAGGTGATTTACACTTGAAGCGTGCACTTATTATTTTCCACATGTTGAACTTCTCACACTGGAATTTGAACTTGTTTTCCACATCATTTCTTCTCCCAGATCAGGCGTGTTGATCCAACTTTGGACATGGAAGCCGATGTAGGCGATGACTACTTACATCTCCCGGTACATTTGGTCATCTATATTCTGCAGTCTTATATGTTTGGGTTAATTAAAAAATATTGCTAGGTTCATTCACTTCGTTCTTGATATTTATTATTATAATATAGAGCAAGAATAAGTAGAATCCAACTAATGTGTTTATGTTTATACATCGTTGGTGTTAATGACATGTTATTCTTTGTGATTTTATCTCCATTCCCTTTTTGGATATTGTAGCCTTGAACTGCTCTTAGGAAAACATCACATTGATTCACAGGGTCTTATGTTTGATTGCATTTTTTGTTCACATAAAGTTATGCTTCTGTGGCATATAGGATCGTGGGTTACTTCGTGAAGAGAGCAAGGATATTTTAGAATCGCAATATGAGCCATACAGAAGATATTTCTCGCAAGATCTCAACCAGCATGCTGCAGTTGTGCTTCAAGGAAGAGTTGTAGGTCGGTCATTTTGTAAGCCTTTTAAGGCATATTTATCAAATAGCTGAAACTTTTCAGTTTGAAGAAGTGATACATTTTGTTGACAAATTAATTTTGTTTAGAAGAGTACAGTCTCTACATGATGCCTGCTAGGGGTTTGAGATTATCTGTCAAAGCTGACTTATGATACTCCGACGAAGAGTTCACGCTATTCAGACACCATTCTGTGTGTGGCTTGGTGGTCTATTTTTTCCAATCTTCTTTCCCTTTTTAATTGCTTGTAACAGAGAGCAGTTTAGCTAGTTTGTGTCACAGGATGGGAGTTGTGACGTTGGTTAGTGGTCTTGTAATTCATGCTGAATGTCAAAGTCTCAACATGCTAGTCTTACATGTCAGTTGCTTGCATTTTATTGTTCGTGTTCACGAGCGCATGTGCGTGCGTAAGAAATAATCTAAGAAAAGCAGGTTCTCTATTGACTTCTAACCAATGTAGGTTGGCGCAATAAATAAAAGTAATAATATTTAATTATTTATACTTGTTAAGAGCTTGAGGATTGCTTGAGAATTATTTTTAACACAAATATTTATGGCATAAGTGAAATGTATGACAGCCTAATGGCTTTTGTTTTTGTTTTTACAATCTGAGAATAGATGTTGAGCTTGGAGACACAAGGTCTGTGGCTGAAGCACTTGCTCGGACAAAACAAGGTTAGAGACTTGGAGGATAACTTCTTTCCCTCACCAATTGCAATATGTATGCTATTATTTTACTTGTGAAACTAAAAAGATAGAGCAAGTGATATTTTCTAGTATCTTTGCAGCTGAGTTGGCTAATGAAGCATCTGAAGGGAATTCAGAAAAAGATCTCTCGCACAGGATCTCTCGAATTGCCGAGATGGATGATCTTCAGGGGCCTCGAGACCCTGCAGTTGCTCCCCTCTGTATTAAGGTTTGAGTATTACATTTATTTATTTATTTACTTGCAATGGTATATCAATAATATACGTCATCTAAATTTATTGATAAAGTGACACTCAGAAAAATTTAAAAAGAAAAACGATGCTGTTGATTATCTAATGTCTTACTTTTTAAAAAGGATCCTAGGGACTACTTCGATTCTCAGCAAGCTAATGCATTAGGAGATACTGGTTCTGGTGCAAAGACATTAAAATGTAATGTAAGCCCGCTTGAAGCTTATGGTTCTTTAAAGGAACTTGTATCAGAGATTAGAGTCACGGGGTTGAGTGAACCAATCACAAATCCAGAAGTTGCTTTTACGGTATTACATCTTCACATTTATAATGTGTGTGGGTATAAACTTCTAATGATGTAGTTTACTTGGAAAGATGTTTGTGGGCGTATGAATGTTGATTCAGGAAAACAAAACTGCTCACTATTATTATATAGGTTCTCAGCGGCTTGACCCAGAATATATCAAGCACCAAATACCATCTTGGAAAGAACCCAAACGAGAGCGTATTGGATAGTTTGCCAAAAGTTACTAGAGAGGATCTCTTACATGTGAGTGCATTCCAGTACTTGATCTAACACGTAGTGCTTTCATTGTCATTTCTGGTATGTTACTCTTTAATGATATTTCCTAAATGTAGTTTGTTATTTTGTAGCATTGGACGTCTATCCAGGAATTATTGAAACATTTCTGGTCATCATATCCAATTACGACAAAGTATCTCTATACAAAGGTAATTGTACCATTTTTTTCATGTTTGAAAAAGATGGAGAGTAAACAACACTTGAACCTTTGACAAAAATTCAGTTTTTAGAAAAAATATTCCACCCCTCTTGGCGACCTTTATTGATCTTCAATACAGAAATTTCATAAAATTGCTAATTACATTGTAAATATTGCTGGCCAGAGTATATTAAGGCAATCCTCCATTTGAAACGCTACTTCATAATCTGTCTATTGAGTATCTTAAACAGTTTACTCGTTCACAGGTAACCAGATTGAAAGATGCCATGTCGCAAGTGTATCCAAAGCTACAGGTATCTTTTGTTATCAGGGATATGTACTATTGTTTCTCGTACACTGGGTTGCGTACCTGCGCGTATAATATTTCTTGTACCATTTTATTAAATTTCAGGAAATTAAGGAATCTGTGCAATCAGATTTCCGGCATCAAGTTTCCTTGCTTGTCCATCCAATGCTTCAGGTTTTTAATGCTAACTCTCAATTAATTCATAACACGTTTCATTTATGCAGGCCTTGATCATAAGTCGATATTTCAGCAGCCACAGATTACGTATAAAAACTTGCTTGATGCAGGCTTTAGATGCTGCCTTTGCACATTATGATGCAGATGTACAGAAAAGGTCTGCTAAGAATGGAGAAAGACCCAATGGGTTTGTGTAGAGCAAAATTTCCGTGTTCATTAATATTGTAATTTGTAAAGATTATATGAAGTGTATATCTTACAAAATTTTGTTTATTTTTTTTATTCTCAACAATTTTGATTGTTAGCATGTCGGGTTCTTGTCAGTTTTACAAGAGGGCCCTTGTTTGAATGGGTTACTTGCATTGCAAGTGATGATTTGATGGAACCTTGGACGGTTTTTATCTGTCTCTGCAGCAATTATGATTGTTTGGAGACGGACACCCATCTGTCAAGAAATAAAGAATAGAAGGCAAATTTTGGGGACCTTAGAGGCGTGAATTTTCCTATAATAAAAATACTTCACTGATGATTTCTTTCGGGAATATGAGGATGAAGCGCCCTTTGCCTAATTAGATTGCCCTTTACCAACATCCACCATCACCATGCTACTGGCCATCTTTGTTCAAATATTCAATATGAGCTTCCCTCAACTTCAGAATGCAGTAGTAGTATGCTCTAAATCACACAATTCTCTTATCAATCAAACAAGAGAACATTTGCAAGAAAGAGATAATATCTCACTTCCAAGGAACATAGCACGAGAGTCGAGAGGATCTCTCAGAAAACACAATTGAACAGTTGATTACACAAACAGATAGTACAAACAGTTCCTCGTAATACAAACGGGTAGCAATGAGACCACATGAACAAACCATATATTTTATCATTCAACTAATAAATTGTCAATTCTAACTTATAGTACATGCATCACATGGTTAGCAATCTACCAAAAACCACAAAGCGCCGCAGCAATTTCTAGGACCAATATTCTATAGTCAAACAGCATCCACATCAGTGTTCATAATTTGTCATTTTCTGACAATTAATTTGTTTGTTGATAACAAGAAGACCGCGTGGAATTGAACGACACAAACCCAGCACCCGATATAAAGTGTTCTTGTTTTTTTACGAGTCTTACCCTGTTTGGTACATATTAAAATTTTTATTTTTATTTTTCTACTCATTTTCAACTACACATTCTTCAATAAAATAATATTTTCTATCACTTCAATAAATTTTTCTTCTTTTTCAATCACACATTCTCCATCAATCTACCATTTCATAATACATCATTTCAAAATAATGTGGCTCAGTAAGAATATGGCCAATA
The DNA here is from genome assembly GCA_903798235.1 of Fraxinus ornus. Taxonomy (NCBI): domain Eukaryota; kingdom Viridiplantae; phylum Streptophyta; class Magnoliopsida; order Lamiales; family Oleaceae; genus Fraxinus; species Fraxinus ornus. Next base: position 14,743 of record CAIGRF010353260.1, on the reverse strand, counting down.
ATTCATTGAAAGCCAACGGAAAAGATGGAGCAAATATCATTTTAAAATAAAATAAAAAGATAATTATAACAGGTATGGTAAAATTAAAAACATCATGTTTCAATGCTATAAAATTCATCAGTTCAATTGCAAAAGCTCACTTCGAATTGCGCCAAAAAATCTTACAAGATTTGTAACTTCAGAAATTTGATGTCAATATTTACAGATTTTAGAAATACCCAAAAATACAACAGAAACATAACAGCACTCTCTACTTTGTCTTCACTGAAATTGTGAAGGACAAAACTACTACTAATTTTGACATCGAAATTCACAAACGCATAAATATTTAAACATCGAATTTGATTTACTTTTTTTTTTTGTTCAGCTCAATTTGTGCGCACCTCGATTAATACTACGAGGCCTGAAGTTCACGACCGGTACTCGAGTTGTCTTACAAGCGTCAATGTATTTTTACCAAACTTATCCACAAGATTTCGACGAGGTTCCAAACAAGTAACGTGAGCGACTGAAAATGACAGGTTTTCGTTTTGTTTGTTTAGCGATTTCTCTTTTCTATGAAGATTAAATTACAAGAGCCCCCCTCATATTTTAAAAATTATAAAAACCACCCACATTAGAATGAATTTTTCATTTTCCATTTTTCTTATTTGTCCTTTTTTTTAACTTTAATTTCTCATTTAATGAATTGAAATTATTCTTAAATTTTTTATACAAAAAGGAACTACATTTTCAAGGTTTACTAATTAATTGCGCTACAAATATTATTTGTTATATCACATTTTAATTGCAATTAACATCTTCAATTAGCTTAATAACTTCTTGCTGAAGTAAGGCAGACTCCATCTCGGGGGAATGGGAATCTGCATCTGTAAATGAACAAAAGACGACAAAATATCAACCAGAGTACTTGTGCAGTTATGAACATCAAAGAGCAGTCGCGAGTAAAAGGTAAGGTAAGGTATAATCGGACTCTAGCCCTCTTGCTGAGGAAAGAATGTCAGTGACGTCTCAATATTAATTCCACAAAATCGATTTGAACACACAGCTAATCTCTAGTCCATTGGAACATGGTATGTCTAAAAAAAAAAATGCGTAAACATCTGATCATTGCAACCATCAGTGTCCATCACACAGGAGACGGAGAATGATGAGCAAAGGTGTTGATAAAAAATGCTGTTAAGGAGATAATAAACACCTCAGCAGCCTGCTTCCGGGAGTTCGAATTTCCTCCCGATCTGGACTTTATGTATCATTTGATTATAAATCATCAAGAACCACAAGCGAAGATAAACAAAATTCCATTATGTAACATTTAAGATCAGATAAACATAGCCAATACTTTTCATATATCACTCTTGTATTGACTCCATAGATACAAATCATCTTCGCTATCACAAGACTTCAAGGGACTTTGAATTTCTGTAAATTCTTCAGCCGTATCCTCATTTTCTCCTCCTTCACGTTCGGTCTTCAGTTCTCCCTTCTGCACAGCACAAAAAACATCAAAAATGTATCAGTTAAGCACCGTCAAGTTCCAGAAAACTAGAAGGTTCATTACTAAAGGATGTGATTTTGATTCGAAAAACCAATGTGTAGGGGGTTAAAATTGACATGAACAGGAAAGCAAGACACAACACGTGCACAGGCCTGAGAAATACAGGTTCTTGACATGAAAATCACAAGACACAGATTTCTCACATACTTGGACTGTAAAAAAAATGAATGGCATCAGATTTTAAATGGAATAAGAAAATAACACATAAGAAAGGTCAATACATTAGCTTCATGACTTCCCTCCTCAGCATCTTCATTGCCAGTCAAATCTATCGAGTCGTCTTTATTACCATTCTGGTTTTCCTCACCAGCAATTTGTTGTAAATGCTCAATAACCTTTTCAAAATGGGAATGATCTGCAAGATAAATCTCTCATAAAAGACATTTGAAATACACAAAAACAGACTCGTTTTACTGTGAAATCTCATAGGCAAGGATATAAGTAGGACATGAATGGACCTTTAGCACGGGCGGTCAGAGCTTCACCATGCCTCATCGGATGCTTTCGTTCTTCCTTTCTGTATTTCAGCCTAACTTGGTCGCGGGTACGACCAGGAAAAAGTAGTTGTATCATAGAAAAGTCTGTCCCAAACTGCTGTATTGCCTACAATTCGAAGGGTTACAGTATAGATCATACGTATACATAATGAAACAAAACGAAAAGAGCTTAAATGAATATCTGTGAAAAAATTCTAATTGATTTATCAACATGATAACAGAGGAGGTAGTCGCAGGCAATTAAGACCTCTTATGGCAAATTTAAGACCACCTTTGGTACAATTAACTTATTCAATGGTTGAGTCTCTGGATCTATTGACATAGTTCATGCCATAAAGATTTATGGAAGGGCATTACATAACTAGACAGCAATGTGTAAAAATCCGTCTACATCAGAAAAAGATAAGTGGGAAGAGTTTTCTTTTCCAGGAAGCCCTAGCTTCCTAATTTCTAAGTTGGGAAGTATTTTAGTTTACTGATCTACAACGCCAGAAATGGCAGTAAGTTTTTCAATCGCTGAGTAGGTACTCACTAGCAATTAAGACTCGTTGTGGGGCTGAAGACCTTAGGTTCAATTGACTTATTTCATTATTTTCTCCCGTCTCCTACAAATATAAATAACCAACAACACAATATACCTCGTAGAACAACTCTGTATCCTGTTTTGACCATCTCACTCTGGGGGTCGTGTTCATGTAAGTCTGATAATGGTATATGTTGTTTTCTTCTTGTCCACGGTCATATTCTCCATCTTGTTCAGACGCAAAGGGCTCATCCTCATTATGGTTCTCCCAGGGATTAACATTACTGCACAGCACAACTAATACCTAAAATCAGATATCATTAAAATTATGCTATTGACACTAAATCCTGTTCAAAAATATAGTCAAACATGCATGGCAGACAAGAAAAACCTGTTTAGAAGTGGATACAAAGATTTGACAGGCGTAGAAACATCAAGATGCTATTACGACTGAACTGAATATGCATACTTATGGTTAGTAGAATATCAGAGGAACTTCATACATCAAACACATATTGCTTGCACGATCAAGAATTCATTAACTAAGTAATCACTCGAAATTTATATTTTCTAGACTGCTACCACGTTCGATCAATGAATTACAGTCTCTACATAGCTGCTGTACATGCAATCTTCTTACTTGTACACGCTTAATTATGCTAACAAAGCCAACATGTAAAACACTATACTGCATTATCATGGACAATTTCTCCAGAAATTGATCGATTGGCTTAACTTCACTGGACCCGTGAGAATCATTTCATTTGGGCGTCCTTTTCTGCTTACTACGAGTTCCTGAAATAGAATTGAGAACATGTTTTTTCTGTAACATATAATATCATACATTCTTCCTTGCATAAACACTTTTGTGCTAAATGCAAAGAGGACTGGCTTGGAATTTGGTGGCATAGGGTGGAAGTATCAATTTGGCATATCCTAGTAAACAGTATAACATAAGATAAAATTGCACCAAGGAAGAGGAAAGCTATCTGTTGAACACAAGGGATAATTAATGAAAATTTCATTACCTCTGATTTGTAGATGGTACTCTAGTTGTTGCCTCTTTTTTCTGCATTATGGTGAACAAGAGATATCAGAAATGGAAGTAACTGTGCATAGTAATAATGGCGGTTGTGATGAGTAGTAGTACGGCTGCTGCTGCTACAGTTATAGCTACTGCTATAAAACACACACAGAAAATACCTGCAGCTGCTCCGCACGCAAAATTATATCCCTAAAAGGCACCTTTTGGAAGTCAATCTCATCCTCAGGAGTTTCAAGCAAAACTTTGTCCACTATAAACCATAAAAGGTTCATGGTCAACACCTAATAAGGAAACAAAACATGCTTCAGCTCTCAACACTCAGATCTTGCATATACCTTGTCTTCTCTTAAGTGTAGAGTGAGAGAACTTTTTAGGTTTTGATTTCGCTGGCTGATCCGATGTTTCCTTAGCCTTCTTCCGCTTTCCAGCTGGTTTTTCTTTATCACCAATGGGCTTCACAGAATTCCTCTTCACCTTTTTTGTCTGGGATTCATTTTTCACTTGAAATTTCTTGTCAGAAATGTTGTCCTCACCTACAACAGAACTGCTAGGGCATTTGGCTGGAAATTCTCCATCAACATGGAACTCGTCATCAAATTCATCTACTAGCTGGAATAGATTTCTTTTATTTTTCCGTGGCCTCAAAGATCTACCAGCTTCATTCTTCTGGCCAGATGTGGAAGCATTTTCCTGCTCTGGAGAAGGAATTGATGTGCGTGTTTTACCTTTTCTAGTCCGTGCACGGCTCTATATATAAATAATAACCAAATAATATTCAGAAAAAAGCTGGATCAGTAAACCATAAGGAACAGATAACACGTTAAAGCAAACATGTGTGCTATCTAATTGCAGAAGTTAAAATGGTTTACAAGTTCCGCTGGCATTTCTGGAACAACCTCTGGATGGTCTCCAGGGAAGCCAGAATTCAACTGAGACGTCTCCACGAGATTTATTGGATCCTCATCCACAATAAGTTCAGGCATAGATTCCGAGGGAATAGCATGAGTGAATCCCACAGCTGAAAGATCCAGAACATCATCCTGTGAAAATGCAGGATTTGAGCATTCATCCCCAAACTTAATTTCAGAAGGAATTGACTGTGAATCCTGTAGACATGATGCAGACTCCAATCCATCAGCATTAGCAGCTTCATGTATCTGATTCTGATTCTGCATCTGTATTTTCGGCTTTGGTTGAAATTTTCTACTGCACCATCCTGGCCACAAAGAGCTAGGTCAAAGCTTAAAGAATAACATATAAGCAAGATTTACAATGTAGACACAGCAGTTGTATATGTACCAAAACTAGTTGCTAAGTCAGACAAAACTTGAGCATCCATGATATCCATCTCCTGCAATTGACCAACTCCCGCAATTCAAATTAGTCAACTGATAAGTATTCAACTTCATGGTGAAGGGAGAAAGCCAGGCGACTAAAAATATATAGATCCTCACCTCTGTTTCCACCACTCTATTGTCCATGTGATCACCATCATAACTAATTGAAATGATAGGTTCCCCACCAGTTAAGGGGTCTTGGACCGCTGACTGTTGAGGACAGGTGGAAGCATCAATAGAGGAATGAACTGGGACAGGAAGTCCTGCATTTTTCGTGCTAGGGACATCAGCTGATGCTGCCACTGAAGGAGTAGAACCTTCTGCAATGGTTTCTGCAGCAAGTATTGTTATGAGCATTCATCTAAATGATATGCATCAAAGCTGAATATACAAAGCATCAAAAGAAAGGAGCATCTCGCTCACCCATATCAGCCATAGCATGAGGAAGAAAATCATCTAGCGATTCCAACCCAAGAAGTATGTCTCTATTCTGAAATTACAAAAAGTATGTTTCAGGCAAATTGAGTCAACAGACAAATCAGCAAGAACAAAGAACCCACCTCTCCTGATTTGTCGAAGTTAGATTGACAACTACATTTGCCATCAGGCATGACAACATCAGGATCTGACGCCAAGCCAGCTGTGGTGTTTGGTCTGTCTATTGTAACAATATTTTGTGATGAGAGGATGACAGAAATGGAGTTCCTTTGATCATCTCGATGGAAACCTATAATATAAGAAACCAGTATAAATGTTATTCGTAGTTTTTGGAAATTATAGCATTATTAGATGATTGATTTTCATATACTTAATAATTAAAAAAAGAAAATAAATAAATCACAGTGCTCTGAAGGCTTATCAGGATTGAGAATCACACTTGATTCCCGCTCAATGACATCAATGGTTGGGACCGGCTGCGAGGAAGAAGCCGATGTTGCAGCTGAGACCTTTCTTGATGGTCTCTGCTTTGCTTTAGGCTGAAACTTACCACAGACCCGGGCTGCAGCTTTGTTTGTGTTCGAATTAGCAACTCAGAAAACATAAAAGCAGCAAGCACATTAAACAAATAGATTTCCTCTTACCATTTTTCGCAGTGTCTTCAGCAATCGATATGTCCAAAGGATCCAACTCAAACCCCATATCAACGTTCCTAAATTTATGGCAAATAGAAACACTAAAATGGTTTTCCCAAAATAACCAAAAATATAAAGAAAAAAATTTACTGACACATGCTCATAGGCTCATACATACGTGTATATATATAACACCAAATTTTAAGAATGGCTATGGGTGGACGGTTTTAGGTGGGCTAAAGAAGAATTGGAATGAAAATGGATCATAAGCTCTCTTTTGGTTCAAGTTCTTTAAAATTCATTTTCCCCAAATTTTCAACCACATATTCTCCAAATTAAATAATATTGCACATGGACCAACAACTTTTCCCTACTTCTTAATCATAAGTTCTCCAAAAAAATCACTTCTCACAAAATTTATCCTCGTAAAATCTACATGAAACCCACCCTATAAGTTTTTCCTTTTGATAGTTATGCACCCAGCAAGTTCGTCGAGTACAGTAAATGCAAAGCAAAGGAAAAAAAATTAAAAACAATTGAAATTAAACTTGAAAGGTTTTAACTAAGTCAGTGAGAAAAAAGTTTTCCAAATATGAGTTCCTTTTGTTTGATTCCTGGGAAACACAAATAAAAACCTGAGTGAAAAAGTGGAGAAACGGAAATTACTGTCATTGAAGAACACATATAAAAACCTGGGTGAAAAAGTGGAGAAACAGAAATTACTGCCATAGTGTTCTTCATTGCTAAACAATCAACTCAAGTTTCATTAAAACCTCAAAAGTACCCAATATCTGCAAACTTATTAGGTATTTTGTCATTAAAAAAATTATAGAAAGGAAAATACATCAAAATCAATCATTCCCATCAAGCAATTAAACAATATTCTTCAGTGAAACTATATAATTCTCAGAAAAATTGTCTAGCCGAAAAAACAAAACCCACATTCTCAGCCCCTAAAACCGATAGATAAAAATAAAAGAAAAAACCTTTACCCGTGGAATAGATTAAGCGATCACGGAAATTTGGTGAGTTGGAGAGTGAAGTGTCGGAGGAACACCCCCAGAACAACACACTAGCGATAAAAAAAAAAAAAATGAGCTTTTTTGTTCCTCGAGTTTAGGTACAAAGGGTGGGATTAACGGTTTCCTGTTGGCTATCTTCGGTTCGCCGTCTTGTGTGTCGACAGAAGTACAGAATAGAATAGTCGCATGAGAAGATGGTCGTAGGTTGAAGACGTTCCTTCAGGGCTGCTTGGATGGCAGAGTTCATTAGAATCAATGAATAATAAATTAAAAATTTTACTAAATGACATAAGATAATTATGTACTTTTAGATGTAAATTTACAATTATAAGATAATTATGTACTTTTAAATAATTTTACCTTAAAAGTAAATTTTATATTTTATAAGTGAATTTTTTATCTTATTAGTAGTATTTTTACTTTATAAACAAATTTTTAGACAAAATTAATTTTCATCTTATAAGTAATAAGTTTACCCATAAGTGATTTTTTAATTATAATATAATTTTTTTTGTTTATAAATAATTTTTTAGTTAATATATTTTTATTTATAAGTTATTTTTGAACAAAATATATTAATTGGAAATAATTATTTTACTGAAGATAAAATTATAAGAGAATATAAGAAAC
>CAIGRF010353228.1:0-14118 GCA_903798235.1 Fraxinus ornus | reverse complement strand
GAAGTCCTGTACACCTCGTCCGGTATGGCAGAATTTTTGACGATTTTTCTCCTATAAATACCAACTCACTTTGCATTCAATTCTAACCTTTTCTAGAGCAATAAGTGAACATTTATTGAGATAAATAATTGATTTTCATTATTTATTCAACCTCATAAATTGGTTTATACTTGAAAAACTTTTGATCAATCCAAACTTAAAAAAATCAATTTCTATCAAAGTTTTTCAATTCAACACTTGAGCCATATTTATTCCCATTTATCGAAGTGTTTGCTTTATTCTCTTCTTGTTCTCAACTTTGAATCTATTATTCATTAAGAAGAGAAGATTTCACTTGTAAACTTATTTTGAATTGTGGGTCGTGTTGAAATTCCTTAAAGATCAATATTGTATAAGGATTGGTGCTCCTTGTTGTAAATCACCGTGTAAGTCATATTGAGGTCCCGTAAAACTCAATAGTGTGGGTTGTGTTGAGATCCTGTAAAACTCAACATTGTATAAGAATTGGTGCTCCTTGCTTGTAAGTTATCGGAAGCATTGTAAAAGGTTGGATTGTACCATAAGTCAATCGATATAGTGAAAAATGTCTTGCTCGTACCGGAGAGCATGGTATCGGGGGATGTAGATCATTGTATTGGATCGAACCTCCATAACTATATCGTTTGCACTCTCTATCCCTTTTACTTAACGCTTTTACTTTGTGCAAATTACATTGTTTCACTGATTTGCTTACTTTTGTTTAGTTATCTTCGTTTATTTGCACTTATTATTTGATTGATCTACTTGCTTGAACTTGCATATGATTATTAATTTATCAACATGTTTTTAATTTACGTGATTCTAGTTAATTATTCGAAAAAGTTTTAAAAGTCAATTCACCCCCCTCTTGGTTAACCAATCTTGAGCTTTCACCTGTAGCACTCCTACCCTTGCGAAATCGTCTATCTCCTATGGATCACGAAGAACACCATGTTCTTCATCGACCGAAACTCCAGTCAATTTCCCTCGATCTTCAGCAACTCTGAAATATGTGGGGGAAAAGAACGGTTTGGTATTTGGATTATGGATATGATGTTTTTCTCACAAAAACAATATCAATGGACGAAGTTGAAAGATAAAATATGAATAATAACTCATAGCTCAATGCTGTCTCAATGTTCAACCTTGTCCAAATACGTTCTAAGGTATTTTGGTATATCTAGGTAGGTTATAAAATGAATGAGCTAGGGAAAAAGTCTTTAAATCGAGAAATAATTTTTTTTCCGGACAACACTGTCTCTCGAGCGAGAGCTCAGCGACAGGCTGTCACTCGAGTGAAGGAGTGGTGACAGTCGAGCAACGGAGGTTCTGTTTTTTATGCTCGAGCCAATCATGGCGACATTCTAGTAAAAATTAGCGTCGTGTTTTCCTTCTTTTGCCATTCTCGAACCCTAGACCTAAAAACCTTAACTTTATCTATTTGCACATTACTCCTTGAATTTTTATACAAATTACAATTAAGTCCTTTTTGTTTACCCAAGTACAATATTAAAACTTAACAATATCGATTGATTTTGTTAAACCAAAGAATAACCCATCGGATCCATTTACAAATAGGTTATCTAGAGAGTTAATAAACTATGCATCGAGGATAATGGATGTAAAGCCTAAATTAATAGGTCAGCTTAATGGAAACCTAACCTAGGACTAGAGATCCCACTGACTAAGTTCAATAGGAAAACTAGTTATGATTTACTTGATAAATAGCACTTCAGTGTTTTAACTCTTTCCTATTTCTATGATGCAAATAAATGCTGCCTATAAAAGATTGATTAGGATAAGTTATGCTTTTAATAATAACTATATCTTGTAAACAGTTCATGTGGAGTATTTTAGGTACTCTTTATAGAACATCACATGTGTGAGTGCGAACTTGGCCAGTTCTATGAGAATTTTACTCAGACGAATTTTCTAGTGCACTTGCAAAACCTAGAAGGCCAGGGATGAAATAATGAACGCAATAGAAAACCTAATTTAGTGTGAGAGATAATGTAATCGATCTATTGTTTAGACTTAAAATAACGACCGACAGTTCAAAACCTAGCGTTCATTGATTAGCCAAGTAAGTCTTGTAGATTTTTACTAAGGAAGGTTCAAAGCAAAAGCCAATGATTCTGATGCATTATATTTTAGTTGTACTTTTCTTTGTCTTTCTTATTCTGAGTCGACTTCTTCCATTTATGTGAGGGATTGTTCGAATAATTGGTATTATTTATAATGAATTGGAATAAGTCTCCAATAGGTGCAACTCTTCAATGCAAAGGATGCATACAAAGAGTTTGTTGCTTAGAATAGGTGTGACTATTTAAAATGTGTATGATGAAAAGGCATGGCCATTAGAAAGTGTGTATACTACACCATTTAATGTGAAACGGTCTGGTCTATGTTAAAGATACAACCATTCAAAAAGTCACTTGAAAATCTATAAATATATACATTTATTTTTATTTTTTCCTACTCTAAATAAATTCTTAATAATTTATTTCTAATTCTTTCTTTCTTTAAATTCTGACTAAATAGTTATTATATTATTTTGAGTTTCGTGTCCGATATTTATTATTCGATATCTTTCATTCTAGAAGAGTACAGTCTTCGTCGAACAAAACTAATAGCGTGTTATATAAATTTTATATAAATTTTGGAAGAATCATTGTATCTTGGGAGATAGACGTCCATTTTATTGTGTTAACACCAACGTAGAGGCGAAATCTATTTTTAAGTAGATTTGCATTCGCATACCTCGCTTCATTTCATCTTCTTTGATTTCTGAATTTCTACGTTTGAGTAAGTAGTGATTTGCTCATTATTATGTATGTACTATGATTCAGTATGTCGTTACTCTAGTATTTGCATAAAAATGTTTTTCGTTAACGGAATTCATTCACTAATTTATCCAACAAACTTGGGCTCTTCAACTTCAATAACTAGACTTTGAGATATAAGTCTCCTCAAATCTATAACAATGGCATCAGAGTGAGCACAACGTCTTTCAGTTGCAATCGAGCGGTACGAATGGTGACACCAAATAGTATTATTCATTCGGACTAGCCATGGGCTAGTGCAAAGTCAGTTTGAAGTAAGCGTCGAGATTGCGAACATGGTGGCTTATCATGGTTCCTATTACAAGTTATGAAACTTGGATATCACATTGAAAATATGAACTTTATGTGTGGTTTATATAGACTTGGACTCTACAACTTCAATAACTTGATTTTAAACGTATGGCTCCCCTAAGATATATAACAATGGCATCATAGTAGGCCAACGTCTCTCCATTTGCAATCGAGTAGTATAGATGGTGACGTCGATATAGTATTGTTCGTTCGAGCCTAGTCATAGGCTAGTGGAAAGTCAGCACGATGTGAGTGTCGAGATCGCGGAGCATGGTGGTTTATCATGATTCTCATTTCAAATTATGAGACTTGGATCCCACATCGAAAATGACATGTGGTTTATATAGATTTAGACTCTCTAACTTCAATAGCTAGATTTTGAGGTATAAATCTCCTAAGGGATATAACATTAGTATTAGATTAGGCACCACATCTCCCGATTGTAATCGAGCGACACGAATGGTGACGTTGGTATAGTAATGTTCATCTGGGATTAGTCATAGGCTATAGAAAGTCAGTCCGACATGGGCGTCGAGATCACGGAGTATGGTGGTTTGTCTTGGGTTTAGGGTTTAGGGTTTGTCTTATAAGTTTGTCTTGGTTCTTATTGTAAATTATGGGACTTGGATCTCACCTCGAAAGTATAAGCCTTTTGGTATGTGGTTTATATACACTTCAACTTTCCAACTTCAATAGCTAGTTTTTGAGGTATGACTCTCATAAGATCTTATAACAATCAACTTCATTTAAATGTTCACCTCAAGAGATTTTCTATTTATTATATATCCTAGAGGTGGGCAAAAGTATCCGACCTAACTAGCGATTCGGTGTGGTTTTACTTAAATTTTCGTGGATTTTTCACATATGTAGATCTTTTCAAGAATTAATATGGATTATGTTGCCAAACCAAACAGTAAAAAGATTAAATGGATTATGTAGATCTTTTCAACATATGTAGATCATTCTGCTGGTATCTTGATGAATATGTGATGAGATGTATTCTAAACCGTAGATAAAGATTAAATGCATTCGTCTATCTTCTATATTTCAAAATTTTCGAGCATAAGATTGTATTTATAAGTGAAAGAATGCCATTATAAGGATAGGAGGAAAAATGTATGATGCAATACTACATATTGAATGAATAAAACTAGGAAAGAGTTCCTTATATTCTACTTAGCAAAATTTAATGTCATACAAATTGACTGCTATATAATGTTAAAACTAAAACTCATTCTAAGTCCTACTACAGATGATTCCAACTTCTTTTGTTGGATTATTTCAAGTGATTTCATAATTATTTCCACCGAACTAACAAAGACAAAAAAGAACATCTTTATTCTGATATTGGTTTTAACTCTCCTTCGGAAAATCCAATTCTATGTTCTTCATTGTGCTATCAAACGGTGTAGTGTTGCTGAATTGTCTCGATGTCAAGACCCTTGAGCTTAACCACTGACTCGACGTGACCCTTGAGAGTGTGAAGCTCTCTCAGCCTTGCAACTTCAGCTCGTTTCTTGGCCTGTTCAGCGATTTCAGACAACTCTTGATAGCTGCTTTTGTCATTTAAAAGTTCTGAGGTTTCTGGTGGCTGGAGGCCATGTAGCGTGCGTTGAGCCATTGCCCACTGTGCTTCTCTTTCTCCTCGACCATAATCCTTCTTTGATGTTAAGGCAGTCTGGATATCAATAAGAGTGAATTATTAGACGAGAATAACAAAAAACTGAACTTAGGTTCAATAAATTTAGGTCGACTATATAAATTCCCTAACAATCATAAACATACCCTGTTATCAGTTAAAGTATTCCACGCCTTTCCAGTCAGTGCATATCGGATGATAAATTTGAAAATATCCAATGGGAAGTAGAAGACAATGCTGTAAATCCAGATGACAGCCGCCCAACCCCAACCAATTCCTTGGATCCTTGCGAATCCCCAATTTGCATAGACCGCGATTAATGTTGCAATCTTGAGCATACATACGAACATAGTGGTCAGAATTATCGAATCATAAGAAGACATTAATTAATGGAAATGAGAGAAAGAAACATACCAGCTGTGCTACGAAAAAAGCAGCAACAAGTAGCAGACCAGGGCGTTCCACAAAAGACCAACTCCTCGACCGAGTGACAAAGATGAGTGCCTGACTTACTATACTAACTTGAAGATAGAGAGCCGAATTGAGCTCATGGTAATTATTCTTGATTGGTCTTACGCCAAATTTTTTCTGCACATTTGATTATATTAATTTATGAATTTCAGAAATCTGACAAATGATCATTGATTCAAATTTATATAGTCGAGTCCCTTACTGGGAAGAAATCTGACTCTCGTGCGGCCCAGAAGAAAACAACGGTCATCACTGCAAGGTAAGTTCCAAGAACAATTCCAGTGGCGAAAATCTCTTTCAGTTTCCAAGAATCAGGCAATGGTGATGGCTTCACCTTGTCTTTAGAAATGGTCATGATGGTTCCATCATTAAGGATTGCAATGATCAGAACCATAAATGGTGAGAAGTCGAACTTCCAGATGAGTGCAATGAGCATGAAACCGAGCACAATACGAATAGTTATGGAAACTGCATAAATTGTATAGTTCTTCATCCTCTGAAATATGGCCCTACTTGTCAAAACAGCACTCACTATCACACTTAATCCAGGCTCAGTTAGGACTATGTCTGATGCACCACGGGCAGCGTCAGTAGCATCAGCCACTGCAATGCCAATGTCTGCCCTCTTCAAAGCTGGTGCATCGTTGACTCCATCTCCTGTCATTCCACATATGTGTTTTCTTTCCTGCAGCTTCTTCACTATCTCATATTTGTGCTCTGCAGTCGCCGAAAATGTCATCAATTTTTACAATGGATTAGACTAGTGAATACAATCAGTTAAATGGATGCTTTAGGTTTCTCACCAGGAAAGACGCCGGCAAAGCCATCAGCCTTTTCAATGAGTTCCTCAACAGGGAGATGAGCAATACTTTCGTCCTTGTGTTGTCCGAGTAGGGAGGAAGAAGGATACATGTTTGTTCCCATTCCAAGCCTTCGACCAGTCTCTTTTGCAATAGCTAGCTGATCACCTGTAATCATCTTTACATTGACACCGAGGTTAAGGGCACGCTTAATGGTTTCTCCACTGTCATGCCTTGGAGGGTCGAAAAGTGGCAAAAGACCCACAAAGATCCATGGCGACCCTGCACTCTCTTTAGTTTTCTCTGGTACTGTCTGAAACCAGGAAAATGTCACTGGCCAAATTGACTTCTACACAGTTGAATTCATTCATAAAATGAGTATGGAAAAAAAGAAAAAAAATAAGATCACCTGTTTAGCGACAGCAAGAGAACGAAGACCACGGTCAGCAAACTTATCAATGATGGAGTGAACTTTTCTTTTCATATCTTCGCTTAGGCCGCAGAGATCAACAATCTGCGATAAGATATTGAAATAGCGATCATGTAAATTTAGGGAGAACTCTTATTTCACTTTAACAGAATAGCTGTAGTTGACCTGTTCAGGCGCCCCTTTGCTAGCCCGATGCCAATTTCCATTGCTGTCTATGTATGTATTAGCTGTGCGCTTTTCCACTGGATTGAAGGGAAGGAAATGCACTTCGGTGATCCCTGCTCTTGCCTAGAAAACAAGTAGATTTTTATAACTATTTGCGTAGTGATTTTGATAGGTAGACGAGTATGTATATACCTCCTTAGGATCGGCCAGCATTCCGACAATACAAGCATCAATAGCATCCTGATTCTCCACCCTTGAAGCTCTAGCACCGAGAAGAAGCACTGTATCCCTTTCACAATCCTTAGCAAATACCTACACAACAAACGTCCATGATCAGAGTATGTAAAGTTATTGCTTGCATTGCCAGTTTGTATACTTGGCTTTCAATTTTCAAATTGAAACTTTGTCATCATTCTGTATTCAGTTACCAACCTCAATCAAGTTTTTGTCGACTGTGAGCTTGTTCAGGGTAAGAGTACCAGTCTTGTCACTACACAGTACGTCCATTCCAGCCATTTCTTCAATAGCAGTCATCCTCTTGGTGATAGCACCTTGCTGTGACAACCGGTGGGATCCAATTGCCATAGTCACAGATAACACGGTCGGCATGGCAATTGGAATGCCTCCAATGAGAAGAACCAGCAGATTGTCAATACCATCTCTGTACCTCCTACGCTGTATTGGGTACATTACGACTATCTCTATTATCACGCCCACCGCAATGGAACATATGCAGAAGTTACCAATGGCTGTTAAAACCTAATTACAAAGGTCATTTTCATGCAATACAAGTTAGATGATTCAAACTGCATAGGCGAATCGAGTTTATTATTACAAAGCATACCTTCTGGAAGTGACCGACTTGCTCAGTGCTGTCAACAAGATGAGCAGCTTTTCCAAAGAAAGTGTTGATTCCAGTGGCAATGACAACAGCCTCAATCTCACCTTGTTTACAAGTGGAACCTGAGAACACTTCGTCCCCGGGGTTCTTAGTCACTGGCAATGATTCACCTGTGAGTGCAGATTGATCAATCTTGAGGGGATCTCCTTCAAGCAATCGAGCATCTGCCGGGATGATATCTCCCAACTTGATGCTAATGATATCTCCCGGAACCAGAATTGCAGCGTCCTGCTCACTCCATCTGCCATCCCTCAGTACCTCCACAAAACAAAAATACACAAAAACTCAATTCAAAGACCTTGAGATTCCAGCAGAGTTTTGCTAGTGCCTCGGCTAGAACTCTGAATACCTTTGTCTTTGGTGCAAGGCCTGCCATTAGAGCTGCTGCAGCATTGCCAGCATTGTTTTCCTCGATAAAGCTTATGGTGGAATTGATCACCAGTAAAACGAAAATACCAACAAAATCTTGCCAATCCGGAGGCTTACCCTGCAATCATTTATTCACGGCTTACAAAATGTTGACAAAAAAAAAATATTGTTAAACAATTGTATGAAAATTACCTGTCCATTTGCCAAAGCAATGGCTATGATAGCAGCAATCTCCATAACCCATGACAGAGGATTCCACATGAAACCCAAAAATTTGAGGAGCTTACTTTCCTGTTCACGAACAATAAGTTTAAACGTCACTTATTTATTACCATCAGTTCATCAAAACGTCTAAAACGAACAAGGAACTATATAAAATTTGCCTTCTTCTCCTCTAGCTTGTTCGGGCCAAAGATTTGAATCCTCTTGTCGGCTTCGGCGCTTGTCAATCCCTCCTTTGAAGATTGCAATTGCTCGAATACTTGCTCGACAGGTATACGCTCCTATACAAAACCAAAACAAACAAAATCAATTAAATTAAATTAACCAATTGTGCATGCATTGCAATTGACTGAAAAGTACTTAAACCGCTCAATTTTATGTACAGCGCAATAGATTGAAGAAGACATATATTGCATAACAAACAAATACACTTCTAAATTCAAATCAAATATCTGAATCAGCGAGTAAAAAGTTTGAATATAACCTCATAAAATCAATGTGAAAAAGTGAAAACACACACACAAACAAATCATGCATGTAATGCAATGGACCGGAAAAAGTACGGAATTTGCACAATTTTATGCATTTCACAAAAATCTTAAAACAGAGACATATTGCATAACAAACGAATACACGTTTAAACTCCAAACGAACGATCTGAATCAGCGAATAAAATTTTAAACTCACAAAATCGGTTTCATAACACACAATTATGAGAAAATTAGAGAGAAATGGAGGGACGTACAAGATCGACGTTCTCATTTCTTATCTCCTCCAAGCTGCTACCCTTATTTGCGGCCATTTTTCACTTCGTCTTCGATCTTTCTTCCTCTGACCTCCTTTAATATACAACAAATTATCTATAATTTCACTCCCGATCAATGAAAATAACACTGACAAATCATCATAAACTCACTATATCTGTACATATACATACATACATGCATATACATACATACAATATATAGAAATCAAAGATGGAATTGAAGCTGGTTAGTGCATGTGTGCGTGTGTATATATATTAGAAGCGAAGTATAATTTTGAGGAAAATTGGTCGGGTTTATATGGACAGTATTAATTTACCAAATATGTAAATGAAGGAGCGGAAGTTTTGATTTCTCTCTCTAACCTGGTCGCACAATTTATGAAGTTGTTAGTGTCACCGAGCAGTGTTGGCTTATTTGTGTCCACGTCGAATTGGGGTTTGACACGTGGTGATTGAAAATGTTCGGGTAGTTGGGATGTTGTACTTTGTGTGATAAAATATTTTTTTCCTCATTTTAAAGCTATTAAGCACACAAAATATTTTAGCACAAATCATTATGAAAGACAAGATTTGTTAACTAATAGAACGTTGAAGATAAAAAAAAAAATTGTCGAAAAAGAAGTATGATCAAAAGTTTTACTATGAGCAAAAATTACAAATCCTTAATTGAAATTAAGATGGATCTATTAACCCCAAAATATGGGGATCAAATAAAAATGAGTTTGGCCGAAATTGTAGCCCCGGTTTGGATTTTGAATAGTAGATTTTTAGAGAATATGTTGTTAAAAAGTAGAAAAAAATTTGGAATATATGAATTCAGGTCTTCAAATAAGAAAAATCATTAATTTAAATATTAAAATTGCATGCGACTTTCAAATGTATTGAAGATAAATTTTAAGTGATTTGACAATTTCTTCATCTAGCCTCTGTTTGTTGGAACTTATTTCCCCATTAGTAAAAAACTGAGGCCCGTTTTTTCCAAACTTAGTGGATCCCACAAAACACAAATGGTCAACAATTGTATGCTTAAATACTGTTCCAACAGCTCTATTTCTTCTATTAAGTTGGAACAAACATGCTACTAGTTGTGAGTCATATGGAAGTCTCGTGCAATTTTAACTTCTACAATGACGGTTTTGGTTCACTAGGGAACCTAAACTTATCAATTTAAATAAGTTAGGAACTTGAAATCTCACTTTAATTTTGAGGACCAATAAACACATTATGTAAAACATTGAGGATCTTAATTCACGTGCAATTTAGTCCAAAAAATGAATTGGAATAACAAAAAGTTGACTTTGTTCAGCACGTGAAGTGCTTAATCAGGGATGGTACTGTGTTTAGTTTAAAAAAATGAATTACTAAGAGTATCTTATATGCCTTCTATTGTTTAAGCGATACACAAGTTGAAAGACTTTCGATTTATGTAATAAATTATAATTAATAGACACTCAAATTTAAATTTGATTTCCAATGCATTCTATGAACTATATTCTATGCGTATTTTGTTTCTTAAAATATAAACAAAATCCTTTGGAAAAAAAAAAAAAGAAAATTCCTAAGTCACGATGTCTAGCACAACTTCAAATCTAGACAGAACCATCGATAATGTCTATTTTTTCATGTGCCTCGTAATCTTGACCGGACAATATTAGATTGTACTTGAGATGAAATTTTTTAAACATTGTTGGCAAAAGTTTTTTAGCAATCCACGGTTGCATTGGAGATGATTATGACACTAGAGTAAGAGCGTGTTCGGTAGAGATTAAAATTGAAAAATTAACCGTTATTGTTGATTTTTATTAGATGAGTGAGACTCAATAACGGCTATATTTTCAATTTTAATTGAATTTTAAGCCCGACCAAACGGGGCCTAAGATTTACTTTAAAAAATAAGTAATTCCTTAAAATCAAGAAATAAAGTAATATATTTGTTCAAGAAAAAAAAGTCACTACAAAGTAGTTTTTACATTTTTATGCTTAGCCAGAACAAGCTCAAAGTCCATGTGCAAGAAATCATGCAAAATGGAGCACAAATTCCATTTGGATAACATGGGTAGCTAAATTATATAGGGACAGGTGAAACCATGTGCTGATGAAATAAATAACATGGTTTTGTACCCCTAAATAAAACAATAAGTTATGTATGCATTTCGTTGGGAGTGTATAATATACGCGTGCGAGTAGACATTGATCATATATTTATAAATACGGTTTGCTTTAGACTTTAGTCGATCGATGGTTATAGAAGAATAATTAGAACAACGGCGTTAAATAACATTATTATTAACAAAATCCGCAACTTGAATGTTGATCACATCTTTCATGGGTCTCACAACTTTTCAACTACAAATTTCAAAAACTTCTATCACAATCTGCTAAAAAATCAAATTTTAATCTCCATCAAACATCCACTTAATTGACTTATCAAGTATGATTTCTTAAACTGGTGCTATAGCATCACTGGAGTTAGACAACATTATTCTAAAACATTTCGTTCAATACAATACAATAGATTGAACAAAACAACATTAAAGAAATGAAAAGAAGTTGATAGAACTGTGTTGTCTAGTTGGGTTCAATGCTACATACAAAACTAAAATTCCCGTCTTCCTCGAAAAAAGATGTCAAAAAAGGGGGAAGAATAAAACAAAGGTACACTACGTTGTTCAATCTCCCATAACAGAACAAAGCTCAATTGAACCAAAATCAAGCAACTCCTCAATCATCTGTTCTATATGATCATCTTCCAAAGGCTTGAGTTGTTCATCACTACTCCCTACATGGCTTTCACAACTCACATAATCCCCCGAAAACTCGACCCCTACTCGACCGTATTCACCTCCATTAGGACATTGAGTTTGTTCTATTTCATTTGGCCTATTCACAACTGGTTTCTTGGCCATTTTGAGAGATTTCATGTGGCATTTTTGTAGCTTAGCCATTAGAGTTGCAGAAAGAAGTTCTGATGACAACGATTTAGGCTCATTCCCGTTCTTTGAAAAGTTTGTGTGTGTGCTTGGCCCGGACATAATCCTTGCAGCCTCATCATATGCTTGTGCAGCATCCTCCGCTGTCTCATATGTGCCGAGCCATATTCTTGTCTTCCTGCACACACCAGCAACATTTAAAAACAATACCATCCAAGAAAAAGAAGCAAACAACGTATCAGAATAGACGGACATTCTAAGTCTGGATATCATCAATCATCACTAGTCTAGGTGGCAGTGAGCTCCGTTGATCGCCACCTAAACTGCTGTTATGATGATTAAACGTATTAGAATAGACGAATATTCTAACTTCGGATATCATCAATCATCACCAGTCTAGGTGACAGTGGACTCCATTGACTGCCACCTAAACTGGTGATATGACGATTAGTATTATTCCATTTTTGAGATAAAATTGGCTTTTAAGTCTCTTAGACGAGGTGGTTCAACGAGATACAATCACCCCACCGAGGCATTACATCAAAGACATTATAAGCTGCAATTGGCAAGAGAGACATTACAGTAAAGGGTGGCGGATTTCGGACACCCAAGAGCCCCAGCGCCTCTGTCGAACGCCACGGTATCGCTGTTGTGGTCTAGCCATTGTTGGTACACAGAAAGCAGAAGTTTTTAAGGAGAAAAATTGTTTGTGATAATGACACTGAGAGAATGGCAATGGCAGCAAATATGGAATTTGAGGGGGTCTAGAATTGAAGTTGTAGGCATGCTTTGCGGCCTTCACAATGAGATTTGAGTATAAGGACCTAACAAATTTTATATTGGACCTACCAAATTCATGAATTTCATGATTAAGAGTATCCAATATCAATGATAATGATTTGCAAGAAATGATGGGTGGATAGGCTCGGGGTGGGAGTGGGGATAAGGGGCATACTATTTTTATAATTATAGGCTGCAGAATAGGCGAAGATGCTCATAAACGAGGCTTATTAAGCACTTTTTTTTTTTTTTTTTCAAATATCATTTTAATTCGCATATTTTGTGGGGTTTGTAGATTTTTTTATTTTTTTTTTGGAACTTTTCAACCACTCTCCAAAAAATATTTTTTTACTTTAAAAATCGGCGTCAAACTAACTTTTGTCGTAGTAGAAAATTGTAAGTAAAAGAAAAAATTACTTGATTTCAATATAAAAAACTTTTTGTAATACCCAGACCAGAAAAGTTTAAAAAGATTTGATAGGTACTACTCATACCAACAAGGTGCACCTTCTTTTCCGGAAACTCATCGTTAGAAACTTCACAGTTAAGCGTGCTTGG
Source organism: Fraxinus ornus (assembly GCA_903798235.1). NCBI lineage: Eukaryota > Viridiplantae > Streptophyta > Magnoliopsida > Lamiales > Oleaceae > Fraxinus > Fraxinus ornus. The sequence continues at coordinate 935 of CAIGRF010353228.1, read as the reverse complement.
CTTGGAGCAATTCCATGATGGGTGACCCCCTGGAAAGTATTCTCGAGGAGCGTACGAGTAAGGATAAAGTATGCTGAAAAGACCTATGTTTGTACAATGGTGACAGTACGTCGTCAATCTAACGGTCAGGACAGCCCGTTAAGTGAGACTCGGGTCGTTACACTATTGGTATATAATACTTATCGACGTGACAATACAATGATGTTTAATAATAAATTTTATTTAAGATGGATGCTACATGGCATTTCTCCTTCAATATTTGTTAGGATGCTAATAGAGCAACCGAGGAAGCTAAAAATGTTTCCATTTTTCTTTGTTGTTTTAATGTCAAAATTATCAATTTAGGGGGACTAGTTTCTTTTTTTCCAAATTTTGTATTTAAAAATTAAGAAGCTGTAATTTTTTTATTTTTTAAAGCATATGTGGGAGATTTTAAATAAACTAAACATAATTTGAGTAGCAAATCCCTCTACCAATAGTGTTACATGAAATTATTATTCCAAGTATTGATGGCTAGATAACAATATTTTTCTATGAAATTAGATGTCACATTTAGACAGCGTTTGGAAAGAATTTATTAACGATTGAAGTTATAAATAGATAGAAATAAATAATGAATAAGTAAATAACAATTGTGAATACATTAAAATGTATGTATGATTATAAATAAAATTTGACCATTTATTTCCATAATTTGCAATAATTGTGGGATTGTAAGTAGCAGCTATTTTTGACTGATCACATCCTATATTCAAGAATGCAATTTGCAAACAGACAAAAGTATTTCTTTTATCTATAAAACCTTGTACATTTTTTTTTAGAGCATGTTTGGTATAGATTAAATCGGATTAAAATTGAAAAATTAGTCGTTATTGTTGACTTTAATTAGACGGGAGGACCCAATAACGATCATATTTTCAATTTTTATTAAATTT
>CAIGRF010353212.1:4950-16107 GCA_903798235.1 Fraxinus ornus | reverse complement strand
CAATTCATTTCTAGACCACCTCTTGTAAATAATGGCATAATAATTCCAGCTTATCACCATATTTTATTATGCAAAGGAGCCAAAAGATTTCGACCTTCCTCTAAGATCAATACAAAAATAAAAATTAGACAGATTGACTACAAAAGATGAACTTCAGAGACTGTGGTAATAATGGAAGTTCAAAACAATAATTTCAGACTTGTAGCTCAATGGAATAATGGAGTTGTTTTCTGTTAAGAGCATCTTGCTTTAAAGGTTAAAACAAAACAAATTCGAGCACCAAATATTGAACAAAATGAGCTATATTTGATGACATTTCAAGAAACAAAAGACGAATCAACAAGATAACCAGACACAGAAGAAGAAGAGGAATACAATTCAGATGGCCAAACTAATGAAATGAATGCAGACCTAGAAGAAGCCTACTTAGAGATGATAAATAGATAGACAATTAAATAAGAAAAGACGTAAAGGAAAAGCAAAAGACAATTGAATAACGCTTAAAGGATAATTATCAAGTCAAGAAAGTCAAAAGGTTGGGGCCAAGAATTCAAAAATTTTAAAAAGATTCTCACAACTGTAAAGAGACATTTAATTCTTTAAATATATGACATACACCTGTAAAGTTATATAGTACTTATTCAATTGTAAATCACACACTTGTAAAGTTAAATAGTATAGAAAAAATAGACATGATGTACCAACGTCTATAAATGCCGGCACCACTTATAGAAAAACACACCGAGAAAAATAGCAGCATAACACACTATAACATTTGCACTCAAAAATTCAAAGACATCCCTGTAAATTCAATTCTTGTAGATTCAAAGATTTCAGAATTAAAAGTAAGTCTATTTTATATTTTCTCTTATTTATAATTCTCTTTACTTCATTTATTTTCGGCAAGGCGTAAAAGAGGAAACACCAAGTAAGCAATCAATTTATTCAAAAGCTGTATTTTATTTCCATATATAATCCTAACGCTCTTAGCATCTTTATTCTGGATTCCATGGTAAAAAAAGATAAAGTAATCTTTTGAGTTAAGTTGGCTATTTTACTCATTAAGTAAGTTTGTTTAAACCTTTTTAAACATGATGAAAATCCTTTTTGGTTATAGTCTTAAGCCTTTTTAGAAGGTAAAGAAAAAAGCTGAGAGAAATTTAAAAAAAAAAGTATTTGAAGAAATTAATTTGTTGAACGGTAAAGTACTCTATTGTCATCACAAACATATTGTTTTTAATTCTCTATATTTTATGACATTAGACGATCATACTTTGCTTTATTGTTCTTTAGAAAGTTTTAAAGAATCTATTAATATTTATCTAGAAAATCAAGAAATTAGTAGATTAGTTGTTATTGAAAACCACATATTATCCGCATTAGATAGAAATAGAGGTGACTCCTCTTTACAGATCAAGAAGCAAATCATTGAGCATTCTATTTCCCAGAGTCGGAGTTTCTTGATAAAAGATCTTAAAGATTGTAAGGAAAGACAAAAAGCTATAAATATTATAAGAGAAAATAATATAAAGACAAAAGTTTTTAAGAAAAAATAATAGAGAAAACAATATATATATCCCATAATTATTCCTCATTTTTCTCAACCTTTCCACCCATTTTGGATTTTCTCTCACCCTTTCTCATTCTTTTCACCAAAGAGTAATGCTATGTAGTCCTACTGGGATTACAACTCCAGTCTAGATGACGTTAATTTTGTATTAAATGATGGATGAAATTAAATAAATCATTTATTTTCATTGTCATTTATCTTATCATTTAGAGCCACCTAGACTGAGGTTGTAACTCCAGTGGGGCTACATAGCAGCGATAATGTGACATTAAATGCTACGTAAAATTAAATAAGTTATTGGAAGGAATGACTAATCAAACTTGAGTCGATAATTTTGTCTAAACTACGAAGTCCGAGCATGAAAGTTCTAGGATTTTGTGGACACCAATTGAGTTCACATCTAGCCGAAATGAATTTCCTTCGATGTACCTGTTATGAAAATAAAATAAGTTACCTAAGAGACTGTTGTGTAAATTGTAAGTTGTAAAGAACTTGATGAAGTAAAACTCACATTTCCTTTACGAATGGGTCTTGTAGAAGGCACCAGGAATCCTATCGGAAAATTGATTGTGATCCAGATACCTAAATTAGTGATAGCTTAGATTTTTGAAAAATAATTCCACTATTCGGGTTTACAGTTGAGTAAAATTATTCACCTCCTATTCTACACCACCCCTTGTGGCTTAATGGTGTTATCACTTAAGAGGTTAGGAAGCCTACGAGAAGAAGCTTAAGGAAATTCCAAGTCTGAATGAGATGTAAGACCAAGCAATGTAGAAAATGGCGAAGCTCAAGAGAGCCTTGATCTGAACAATATGCTTAATTCTCAAATATAATTGTCACTTTACCCCTTACGATTTATCTATATTAGTTGTAATCTTCAAGTATGTCTGTTGAAGACCTAAACATCAAAGTATCGCCAAGGCCTCTTTGTGTGGTATCATGAAGGCAGAAGACTTGCAGCTATACAAAAGATAAAAGTAAAAACAAAAATTGATTTATATTTGTGGTAGAACAATAATTTATTTTATTAAAAAAATATTAAAATTCTAAGAGGAAATTGCACTAGATGTCAATTTTTTGTTTTGCATTTACAAAAATGTCACTTTTTAAGTCTTTCTAATATTGTCAATTTTGGACATTTTTACCCCTATGCATAATTTAAATACATTACATGTCTAGCATTAATTAAGATTTGACTATATTTAAAATTTGTATAAAATGTTAGTAATAACATTTGGAGTTAAAAAAAAAAAACCAAAAAGAGGATGAAATGGACGAAAACAGAGACATTAAAGACATTTATGAAAGAATAATGCTATATATACATTATGGATCATGGTGTCCATAATGTACATGTGGCGCCCCCTATTGGGGGAGTGCCTGTGGGCCAGGTGCTCCCCCAATAGGGGACGTCATATGTACGTTATGGACATCATTATGTGATCTATAATGTACATGTAGCATCTCCCATTATCAAAATTCCCCTCTAACATATTGCACTCACCACCGGACCAGCAATGGCGAATTCCCACTTTACCACGTCATTCACTGTCCTTCGATCAAAAGCTTCAGAGTCTTCTATGTCTTTTTCGAAATAATCAATGTCCCACCTTCAAATCCATTTTCAACTTTCCAGTGACCCCAAGATTTTATTCAGCACAGAAAAAGTAAGTGAAATATTTTATACTACGAACACTAATTAATTGATCGTTTCGTTTCTGGGTTTTCAAAATTTTATGTAAATTCTATTGTTTTATCTTAGGAGGGTTGATTCATTAAGTTTTAACGGGTGTATTTAGTTGATAGATTGATGAAAGATGAAATATGATTTGTTTTATCTATGTGCTTTATGAGTTCAATTGATAATTTTATTCTGATGTCTTCACATAACTTGTTTGACATTCTTGTATAGGAATGTTACGATGTTCACGTCTTTGGATGGTGTGGACTCACTGAGTTCAGCTTCTTTTTCAATGGTTAGTCCAAAATTTCTCTTTTGAACATTTAGTGATTTATTAATTTGGTATGTTCACCGAAGCTCAATTGAAGATATTTTAGCTTGTGTGTATGTATCATTCCATCTTATTGAAAATAACACGTGACACTCCAGAACTATGTTATTTCCCTTTCTTTTTGGATGGGATGTGCTAATCTGCCAATTCATCTGTGCGATGATATTTGTAAAGAAAAATTACCGGTAAGTCCTATTTATACTTTTATAGTGATGGGGGACTTTATTGCACCTACTCGTTTTGATTTCCTGCCAAACCTCAAATTTATTATGTTTATATATTGTATATATGGACATATTTCTCAAGAAACCAAGAATTTCTTAAGGAAAGTTACACGTGGGACCAAATAATTGTTTTTCTTATATTAATTTGAGAATGTAACTTTAACACAGAGGGACAGATCTAATTGTAGCATCATTGTAACTATCAGGTTTTTTTTATTGATTTTTTTTAATTTCATTTTAAATTATATTTGATAGAATCTTATATTTTTATTTTTTAAAGTTTGATTTAAATTAAATTTTATTTAAACGTTTATTTTCCATATTTTGAGTGTGTTCATAATTTTTACTGAATGTTATAAATTTAACCTTGTTTTCAGAAATGCATTTTTAATAAATACCAAATCAAACAACTTTTCAGTGTTTTGCAAAACTAAAAAGTAAAAACAGCTAACCAAACGTTTAAATTTTATGCCTAGCATTGCATTCCCTCTTTAGAATTACAAAATTCTGAAGAATAAGTATTGAGGCTTGTTGTACTGAAGGGTTAAAAATTAACATACTAGATTCCATGCAAACAGTGAACTGGGAGGGAGGTGGTCCCAAATCCCTCTGGAGGTGTTGCTTGGGACAGTGGCGGGTTCTGGTAAAACATAAATAGCTTATTGCATGATTTTCCATTTTTCTAGTAAACTGGCCATGCTTTTTATGAATGAACTGTGCTATTTTACACTTGCTGGTTAGTACAAATATTAATTGGATTTTTTTTTATTTAAAATGGGCAAAATGATAGCTGAACTGATGTGAGAGCAACTCCTAAAATGGATGTTTATGGCAGTTGATCATAATGCTAAAAAACTATGGAGGATTAATATTTGCTATACCACCATTCTAGGTAGCAACGTGGTTGTTTTAAGAAGGCCTTAGCAACTGTGGTGGGTAATGCTGGCTAGACATTATTTGTATATGGTGGACCCAGAAAATGTGGCAATTGAGTGTATAGTAAGTCAGCTAATGTATATAGTCGGTGTAGGAAGGGGAAAAAGGTGAAATGTACTAATGTTTACATGGCTTTGTCTAATGATGGTTACTACTGATACTCATCGCTGCATGTAGGAGAAACATATTCTGGAAGTAATTTGGCTTGGATCTTTATCTTAATCTCTGGAGGATTTGTTGAACAGAAAAAGCAANAATGTTTACATGGCTTTGTCTAATGATGGTTACTACTGATACTAATAGCTGCATGTAGGAGAAACATATTCTGGAAGTAATTTGGCTTGGATCTTTATCTTAATCTCTGGTGGATTTGTTGAACAGAAAAAGCAAGCTCTGAGAATTTATTTTATGTAAAACATGATTGTACCTTTATTCAGTTTTTCTGGGACCTTCGTTGGAAGTAAATTTAAATCTAGTATGCTTTGTTGCAGCTAAAGATTGGTGAAATCTTTTGAATATTCAGAGACTAAAATTCCGTGTTTGGCTACAAACCTGTAGCAGAATATACAAACCATTGTATTTATTTGGAATTAGTTATACAATATGATGCCTAAAGTTCTTTGGATGGGAATGATTTTGGTAATGAGCTGGATGTAATTGTGTGAGTTTGTCTTATCTGACAAGATTCCTATGAAATAAAGAAATTCATATACCTTTGATATAGAAGGTGATGCATATAACTATTTGGCACTGAAGAATGGATACGATTTTTTGCCCTTTCCCCTTGTTATAGAGAAGAATTTATATATAGATTATTTAAATGAAGTCTAAATGTAGTTAGAGAATCTGTAGTCTAGTTTCTACCCAGTTTTGTCTCTATAATACAATGCCATTGAATTTTATTTACATGGGCAGTTATATTGTACTTGTAAGGCATTGAATCAAGTGAAATTGAGCCATTTTTTTCCCTACATGTTAGACATACATGGATTTTCCTTGAAGGCATCAGATATAAATATTTTTTAGTTACAAAAATGATGTATTTCTATTCAGAAGAGAAGCGCAGAATAAATATAGACTCTTCCCTTACATCTCCTACTTGTTCTGCCTCCCATTTCATATTGCTTCTTGCTCAATTGCAGTGACATGGGTAACTTGCTTTTAAAGTAGAATAAATGCTTGTTTAGTAGTGCTTATAAGTTAAGAGTCATATAAATTTTTTGGATAATAAATGGGTAGTAAGTTGTGGATTTTTATGAAATGTGTGGATAAAAAGTATGCTTGAGGAGCTTAAATTAAAATTTAAAGTTTTGCCATACACGCTTTAAGTCTTTGCTTTTCAAAATTGATCTCTCTTTTCTCTCTCTCTCTGTATTGCACGCTTACGCCTCTGTCTGGGTTAAATATTTGTTGTACATCAATAACCAAGATTTTGAAATTGACATCATTTTTTTTACAGAAGTCTGAGCAGGAGACTGATTATGTTTCAGTGCCTATTGTTCTCATAGATCAGGATTATGATCCTGATTCAACTATTGTGCAACTCAGCTTCGGAGATCGCCTTGGTGCTCTCATCGACACGGTAAAGAGAATCGTCTCATTTTGCTTCTGTGGATGTTAGTAAAATCTTTTACGTTGTTCAATGAATAAAAATGTGAAACTGTTGAGGTAGGGATGTTAGGAGACTAGCATCACTCTTATTTTGGTTTTTATATTCCTTAACTCCTTATACCCCATGGTCGTCCATATGTTTTCGATTGAGGACACATTCTATTCTCTGAAAGTGAATATAATACCTTGTTATTAATCAGGGTCTACACTTCGGTATATCAGCAAATTCTACCAGTGGACTACTTTATGCTCCTTTCCATTTCAATAAAAATTCTCTGTGTGTTTGTGACCTTTAGTGCGGGGTTGTGGAATGTTGTCCATGGACTGGTATTTTGTCATTTCCCTTTTACAATGTTAATGCTGATCTTTTGATTGACTTTCTTCGGGTTACTGCCATCAGAAAATAGACATGCTCTAGTTGATAAATGATAATCTTTAATGGTCATTGAGGACAAAGTCATGAACCTTTTCAAAAGTTTCATTATTTATAGCTAGAGGTGTAAAGTGAACTGTGTTGTGCCGGACACCTAGGCTCTCGCTTCGCTCCTGATCCAACTAAATACATTAATGTTACTCACTCAGTTTGTTGCCTATGTTATTTAGTCTTTGGGAACCTTTTCATTTTGAAAGTTCTAATTATTGGCATGAGAGGTAGAAAAAATTGAATCTTGTTTTGCAGTCTAATATTTTCAGCTTTTACAAATGGAAGCTCAATCTTCATTTGCTTTGTTAAGTACATGTAAATTTATTACATTTGCTTTGAATAGTACTTTCAGCCCCCCTACAAAAAATCCTGGATCCGTCCCTGTTTAACCCACATTAGTTGGAGTATATTCCTAATATAACTTTACCTCCATTTATACATTCTCATTTATGCAAGAGCTATGGCATTTTTGTATATAGGTAATACAATAATGTAAAGCATAGAGTCTGATCACTTACCATCTAAGTCGGTAGGCATTTTTTGATAGCATAGAATCCTTATCATTCCAACCTACCTTGTTTATTACCATTTTTCTAGGTTAGGCATGGGTATTGGATCTTCTCTATTCCCTTAATCTATTGTGAATTCTCGACCTTTTTTTTTTTTTAAAATTAAGGATTGTTCAAGTTAGTGATAAAAATATTAATGCTGCAAAATGTTATTAATCCTTTCACTTCTAGTTTGATTTTTATTGTCAATGAATGAGTTTTGTGGTTTCTGCTATGGATTTGGGTTTTCTCATTTCTTCTTCACATTTGTACTCTCCTAGATGATGATACAAAATGCAAATATTGAATACGATCATTTTCAAATATTTTTGCTATGAATTTGGCTTGTCTTGGGTAATGAGGACGAAGTTAGTAACTAATGGAATAGATCTGGAATCATATATCAAATAGACTCTTAATCGAATGTATAAAAATGAAATTATAATTTGTATGATCTCTTATTTTAAAATCCAAGTATAGGTGATCTTGCATCCTGATGTTATGGTGTTCTCTCTACGTATTTTTGTATTGGTGTTAAGGGGTTTTAATGAGAATATACAAATATGTTTAGTCTCCCATTGTGACATTTTGAAACCTACTGTGAGTAATAGGTCGAGTCTTCTCAGGTTATAAAATCTATGTTTGCCACATATAATTGATATGTTTTATTTGATGACGCCTAGTTAATGTTAGTGGATTCACTTTATTAAAACAATTGCAATGCAAATGGCTTTCCCTATGAGGCCATGTGCTAAACTCCAAAATGTGGCACAATTAGCCTAAATAGTGAAATTTTGTCATATGTTGAATCCAGATTTTATTGGCTTTTCTACTCTAATGGGGCGGTTCACTATTACCCTAAGAGATGAATATATGTTCTTTATTTAAATAAGCTCTGTTTGAGATGTTTTAAGTTCCAAGAGCGTCAACACAAATTGTTAAATGAGAAAAAGATTATTTGAGTTGAAATTGAGATCAAAATTGCAGGTGTCAGTTGTGTGTGTTACAATTAAGTCATGCATGTGTACTATATAGAAGTAATTTCCCGACAGTTAACTTCAGTAGAGAAATGTCATTGTCGTGAACTGTAGTTCCCGACAGTTCAGCGCAATACTTCTCGGTGGATGGGAGAATCTCGATAGATGAACTGTCGAGACCTGATAGTTCTTAATTTTTCTCGACACATGGCAGTTCAACATGTCGAATGCTAGTTCATTCGAGCGTAACATGTGCGTTTCGTATTAACATGTACGAAATATTGTGCACTACAGTTTTTTCATTTGTTTTCGTGCAGTTGTAATATATTGTTTCGTGTTCTGATTTTCTTTCTATTATTGATATGTTTTATTTCCTTATATGATGTTCATATTATTTCGTTAAATTATGTTTCGTAATTTGTTGTTGTACCTTGACATCAACATGTACCACATATCACGATTTGACATTTTTTCATTTTATTGTTGTACCTTGCAGAAGAGATGGATTTCGAATTCCTGGTTCCGGAAAATACAATACAATTTTTGAATGTATTAAAATTAATAATTCAATATAGTTGTAGATCTCCAATTAGGTCTTCACACGGATAAACATTGTTGGAAAACATTCATGTATAATCGTCACGTTAGTTACTTAAATTTCACATATTATAAACTTGGGAATTATGTAAGAGTAGCATGAAAATTGTTATAATGCTGTCGAATGTAGATTTGGGGCTCATGGATCTTTCAACTGTGACTGAAACATTTTTATGTGTATGGCAAAATGTTGCACATATTATCCATGTTGTCTATAGTTGAGGCACTATTTTGTGGTTGGAATGCGAAGACATGCAGTGAATAAACATATTCACGAATCCTCATCGAACACTTAAGTTGATGCATCGTTTTTTCGAGCTATTGGTGCATCAATTTGTTGAAGTATGTAAAAATCTCATAGGACAATACTACCTCTTAGGATACAAAGGTCATAATGAGAATTGATAGTCAACAACTACATGCAGAATATTTGGAGAGAAAATAGTACGCACTCATTAAGATTTATAATTGTTATAAATTATGTACAAAGTTTAAGTCATAACGGTACAATTAGACCTTATACAATCATACCAATTGGTTGTCAAATTAAGTTTGACATGTGATTTGGTGGTTGTATAGTAACTGCCATAATTGTTTCCTTCAAAGAAATTCATTATAAATAGCATGTCATCACTAAATAAGTGAGTTACACTTGAAAACTTCATAAGTTTTGTCCCTTTGTACACTACTCATATACAAAAAGAGTTTCACCCATCGCATTTGTATGCTACTAATGGCTTCGTCCATGGGAAGCAATGAACCGTTCAACCTGAATGATCTTTCGCCAATACCCGATTCATCCCCGTTATGTCCTATCATAATTTCTTCGGACGATGAGGATGTCAACCCTCCAAATGGTAGGCGAGCCGTTTTCCCTGTTCCTTTTCCCAACCTAGACGAAGTTGCAAGTGAAGCATCGCAGTCACCGAAGATTGTGCTCGATGAGGGGTTCCAGTACATGGTTCGGTACGAAGATGAATCCAATGATGATGAGTGGTTGGCGAACGTTGCACCTCCTGAGATAATTGTCATAAGTTCGGATGATTCTGATGATGATAGTGGGGGAGAAAGTTCAAACATCGACAACGAATGAGGTGTGAGGTAGTTGCATATGGTTGTGTACAAATGAATAAGTGCCAAGTTCTTTTGTATTCACTTTTGTCAGGGATGCTTTTGGTAACAGTCATTACCAAAGAGTCAGCAACAACATGTCCCTTATGCCTCATATATGTAGTTACAGTTTGTAATCTGTGCCAACTGTCGAGAATGACATAAACAATTTGTCGGGAAAGACAGATGAACTGTCGGGTACGACAAATGAACTGTCTGGTTGTCATGCAGTATTATGTCAATGAATACTGTCTGCGAACGATAATGAATTTCGAATGATAATGTAAGTTGGAAATAATAATGCAAGTTCAAAACGATAATATACGAACATAAAGAGCAATAACATTTACAAATGATAATAAAAAGAAAATCAGATTGTACAACGATATTGGTGAACATTTAACATACTACTTCAACGACTTTCGGAGATGAAGCCTATTTACATCGGTTGTGTTACGGCAGTGTGCGAACATGTCCGGTTATGATCAACTCTATCGCAGCGAGTGCATTTTCTGAGTCGTGTGGTAGACTCATATCTGGATCACTTACAACGTGTGGTGGTCTATTCAAGTTCGGGACTTTGAATTTCAATTCAATTTGAGTACGAGGATCAAGAATACCAAATTTGTCCTTCAATCGTAGCACGAGTCCGATTAGTGTAATACTCGTCAGCACTAAAATGGAAGTGATTTTGTTCCCTCTCCACTTCCATTCGTCATTAACATGAACAAACTGTCCCCCATACGACACGATGAATCTTAAATGATTACTCATACCTAAAATGTTGGGATTGCAACGGTAAGAATTCCACATAATAAATATGTCTACATTTAATAATTTGAACATGCAACTTTCGAATATTGAAATCCATGGAATAGCAAAATGTGAAATCAAAGAAGTGTCAACATTTTTCAAGTGTCGAATTCGACAGTTAAATTGTCTATCACGATAGTTCACATGTCTAAACCAACTGTTTCAATAGAACTGTTCAACAGATGAACTGTAGGAACTGTCAGGAAACTTGAAAACATGTACTTGATACCTTTGAACAAATTATTGAAAACATTAATGGTGATAATCAATTATCAACTACAATATGAAAACATCTTCCCATCAATAAATAACTCAATGCTTCATTAAATATG